>BLKR01003781.1:0-131608 GCA_011170035.1 Teleogryllus occipitalis | reverse complement strand
ACCGACAAGATTACGGCGGAAACTCATAGTGCGTATGTGATAGTGTGGTATACTGAAGGTTACTCTTCAAAACTATTTTATTGGTCGAAATTTTATCTTACTATTGTAAGATAGTATAGTATGTATTGCGACCCACCCCTCTGCCGGCTAGCTCAGAATGGGTTTTCAAGGTGGGCGCAAAATAAAAAAATACAATTAGAATAGCGGGGATCAGGGTCATGTGGGCCGTTGTGGATTGAATGCACTTACACAGAAACTCAAGTCGAATCACTTTCCACTTAAGTATATTCTAATTAAATTGCTGTTACAGTAAATGAACATAAAACACTTTACATATACAAGAGTTTTGTCTTGCTGAAAAAAAGAAAACAACTTACACTCTTAATAATTAACTACACTGTTTTCTTTCTCTCATTTAAATCAATTTCAAAGAATACTTAAAACTTTGCCTAATCATTCCAGTCGTAACTTTCCTAGTTGCAACTTTACAATTAGCTAAGTTTTTCTTGAAAGAAAAGATTGATTCTATTTTTCACAGAATATCGGTATAAAGAACCTGTACTAATACTTTCTTTCCGAAACAAATTATTCCTTCTAATATCTACAAATTGTTCGAGTTGGCACGACCTTACTGTGTCTTCTCACGGCGTAGAGAAATCTGCGGCGTCGACTCTTCCAATCGCTCGATGTCCTTGTCCTTGCAGCTCGGTCGGGAGCAAAGCCGCCCCTCTGCAGAACCGCACGGTCGCCCCTTTCTAGTACCGTTGTTCAACTCACGATGTGGCCTCCGTCTCGTTTTCCGTTGATACTCTTTTCGTATTCTTTTATAGAATGTAACTAGCTTTTAATTCCATATTTAAAAGAATCTACAATACGACAACTGAGTCTATTGTATAAGAAGAATAAATATAAAAATAAAAAAACTGTAAAGAAAAGAAATGAATGGCCTCGTTAGTTTCATGCTATTCACACTCCTCTCTCTTACAAAGATTTTAAATGCGTCACTTATACTTTCATCCTTTTCCTGATGAATTGTTTTAATGCATTGTAATATGATAATTACCTCCTCGAATGTCTTGAAGAGTTTTCATCGTAGATGCAGTCCTGAAGTCCGTAGCAGTACGAGGTGCCGCCTTCTCGTGATCGGTAGGTCCTCACTCTCCAGCTGTTACTTCAGAAAAGAAAGCTTTCTTTCTCCCGACTACCGGTGTCGCATACTCTACCGAGACGCTCTCTTACGGATATAGTTCGTAGTTTCCATTTTCGGATTATATTCATGCGCGTTGGCGCGCGTTCAAACAACTTATCTTATTCTTGAATATTGATGTGCTCCGTTTTCCGAGACCTCGGCAAAACGGATGGTCACATAACCCCTTCTTTCGGAAAAAAAGATTTTGTGGGATTTGATTTCATATGCCGAAAAAATCTTTTAACCAAACTTGATGCTCTTCCTTTCTTCTGTCTTGATTCTGGAATGTCGAGCTATCTTGTTTCTTCCTTCTTCTTCTTTCTTCTTCTCCTTCTTCTTTCGTCTTTCTTCTTTTATTCTTTCTCTTGACATTTATTCTATTCTTTAAAAGATCGTAAACTATGGAAATTATACTTTCCAATTGTATTCCCGCTTTCATCTATTAACACTGCTACATTGGGATTTTGTTTGTGAGCAATTGAGTACGGTCCCTCAAACAATCTAAAAAATTTATGATACTGCTTATGTATCAAATCAGAACTTTTCGGAACCCTTAATAATACCTTCTGCCCTTCTTGGAATTCGTAAGCTTTTCCGGTAGCTTGTGATTTTCTTTTATCTGCCGCTTTTCTTAGCTTTCTAAGTATTTCTTCATTGGCTAGATTTTGGTGCTCTATTTCTGGTTTCATAAGGGTTTGTAATGGATGCTCTGGTTTTCGTTTGAAATGGGCCTCATATGGGGTCATTCCAATTGACTCATGGTGGATTTGGTTTAACCATTTATTTGTATGTGGAATTAGTAGCGGCCACTCGCTATGTTGCCTCGACACGTAGACTCGAAATAGCCTCGACAGTTCCTTCATTACTCTTTCTGAAGGGTTTGACTGTGGGTGTCTAATGCTGGAACATATATGTTTGACATTCATATGTTGCATGGCCTGTAACCAGGATTCACTAGTGAATTGGGCACCATGATCTGTCAGCACCTTGGCATATGGACCAGCAAATTGAAAAAACTTATTAAGTTGGTGCAGGCAATTTTTTAGTGTTCGCTCTATTCACAGGGTATACTTGGGTCAACTTAGAAAACACATCGATGCATACAAAAATATGTTTATATCCATATTTGGCCTTCGGTAAAGGACCATATAAGTCTATGGCAACTAGCTCATTTTCTTTTGAAGGTATTATAGCATGCATTGCGCCCAAATAATGTCGATTCGGGTACTTGGTTTTCTGACACAGTACACATTTGGCAACCTCGTTATCCACTTGTTTTTTTCTCCCTTTCCAATGACAAACTTCCTTAATTGCTTGGTCTACTTTTTCGGTCCCAAAATGTGCTAAAGAGGTATGCACGAACCAGATGATCCCGGTTGTTAAGACTTGCGGTATCCAGATTCGATAAAGCGATGGCTGTTGTTGCACCCTTATGAGCAAAACTTGATCTACCAATTTCCATTTCAATGGGTCAGCCGTCCACCGTCGTACATCTGGATCCGTAGGTTCAAGTTCTCCTCTGCAAAATCTTTTCATCTTTTCCATTATGGCATCGGCATCTTGAAATCTTGCGATGTTTTCCCAAGTTAAACCTGGCATGCTCATTATATTTAACTGAATTGGAGAAGCCGGGAACAAAGTGTTAGGCATTGAATTGTGTTCGGCATTGACATTCCTACTAAGCAAATCGGGCAACAAGTTACATCTGCCTGGGCAGTATTCTACCTTGACAGAAAATTGTTGTAACCATATTATCCACCTCAGTAGTCGATCGTTATTTGGATGACATCTTTTTAGAAAAACTAAGGCTTTATGGTCCGTTCTAATAATGAATGATCTTCCTACAAGATACTCTCTCAATCGGTGTATTGACCATACAATAGCATTCGCTTCCTTCTCTGTGGCCGTGTAACGAGTCTCACATTCTTTCAAAACACGACTCACTATTGCTATTATCTTCTCTTGGTTATTAATTTCTTGGAATAGTATGGCACCCATTCCAAGATTGCTACTGTTGGTCTGCAATATGAATGGCTTAGTGAAATCGGGATATGCTATCATACATGATTCATGAAACATTGCTTTTAAATTGTTGAAAGCTCTTTCATGATGCTCAGTCCACTTCCATCTAGTGTGCTTTCGCAGCAACTGAAGAAATATTGCAGTGTGCATGGCGAAATTCGGAATAAACCTTGAGTAATAGTTCACGTAACCTAATAAACTTTTGAGTTGTTTCGTGTTTTTAGGCGGTGCAATCTTATCTATTTCTTGCATTTTCTCCAAGTTCATCTTGACTCCGTTGACTGTCAAATCATACCCCAGGAATTTAACTTGTTTAGTGCAAAAATTACTTTTTTCCAAATTCAACTGTAAATTATTTTCAATGAGACGTTTCAGCAATATATCTAGCTTGTTCATGTGTTCTTCAAATGTCTTCGAATACACGAGCACGTCATCAATATAGATAAAAGCATCGCTAGACATCTCTCTGTCAATGATATTGTCTAAACATTGCACAAGAGCAAATGCACTGTTCTTGAGTCCAAATGGCATTCTTTTGAAAACATACGAAATTCCCCGGTGAATAAATCCTGTATATTGTCTACATTCAGGTGCTATCGCTATTTGCCAGTAAGATGCAGTGAAGTCGGTTGAACTCAACCACTTGTTGCCGGATAATTGATTAGTTAAATCCTCTACACGCAACGGTCTGTCTCTGTACGGTAGGGTAACTTGATTCAATCGTCTTGCATCTAAACACAACCTTATCTTCCCATTACTCTTTTCTACGAGCACTATCGGACTTAGATAAGAGGTTTTGGACTTCATGATAATATCATCTTTAACCATTGTAGCAATGAGCTTATCCACCTCCTCCTTATGTTTTTCTGGAATGACATATTGGTAACCCGTGAATGGCGTTTTATCTGTTAGTTCTATTTCGAATTGAAAATCTTTTACTGGATTCTTGTTTTTGCAAAACACCTTCTGATTCCTAAGTAATACTTCAATTAATTGTTTCTTCTGATTTTCATTAAGATTAGAATTTCCTTGCACATGCGAACGAATTTTCAGCTTCACATCTTCTTCCTCCAAACAATTCGCCTCCCAATAATTCCATGTGAACGAATCAAATTCGAGATCCTGTTGATTATTCGGTTTTAACGTCATGGTATTTTTTTCTAAGTTGATAACAACCCCGTATTGTTTCATGAAATCGATTCCCAGTATGAGCGGATATAAAAGTTCCGGCGCTACTAGGCACACAACTTGATACTTATTCTTGCCTATCTCTATATCCAAATAAACTTGTCTTGTTATTGGCTTTGAATTTTTCCGATTCGCACCTATCAGAAAAGACTTTACGAGCGGCAATGTAGGTACCTCCACTCCCTGGTTTTTCAATTCATTCAACAAACTTTCCGCTATGACGGAGGTCGCACAACCTGTATCCACTAGTACTGACGTATCAACACCCTCACATTTAACCTTAAGCTTCGGACACTGTCGCCTGGATCCGATCTGCGTTTGTTCTTCTTCGTTCCACGGTTCGTCATCAAATGAGATTAATTCGATCGATAATATCGCCACCTCTTCTTCCCTAGATTCTTCTATTAGGTTTGCGGCGGGATGGCGTGTCGAAACAAACCTTTCTAATTTTCCGACTCATGTCCGCGAGATGTACTGGGTTCAGTATTTCTGTTTTGGAAAACTCCTCTATCAATAGAATTTTTTCTATTCCTATCTTTAGACGGCGTCCTATCTTGTCTAGCATAGGTCTGTTCTTCTACGTGCTGTTTCGATTTGTAAGTTCCTCTTTTCTCTGATTTGCTTACATAATGTTGCTGCTGCCTGCTGTCTTGGCTTTCTACCGGCCCACTAACATTTGCCCTTGCTCTCTGTAACCTCTCATTGTACACGAAAGTCGCATCATACAATCCCAGCTGCGTTATTAACTTTTCCGTAGACATTGGCAAGAGATTCTTAAGCAAATTTTGTGTAGCTGATGGAAAATGACGTGTTAACAAACAGACAATTTCGTCATCCGGGATCGTCGGAGTACATAATTTGAAACAAGCTGACTTCTCCTCTGCATATTCTTGCATGGACATCGTACCTTTCTTCCACGTACCATACATTACATTAACTTTGAAATTAATTTGAGTTTCATTGTTCCAGTATCTTGAGTAAAATTTTTCTTTAAATTCTGTCATAGTTTTTGGTAATTCTTCTAAACTATCTGCCCATATTCGTGCATTACCCTGCATCATCTGATAGACTATGTGAGTTTTCTTATTGTCCGGAACATAATTTAAAGAAAAGAAATTATCCACCTGCCTCATAAATACGCATGGATTTTCATCTCCCGCTGCACTAAATTTAGGAGTATACGGTAATGAAAAATACGTGTGCGGAACGCTTCCTCCACTCGATGGTAAATTTTCAATTTGATTTTTCAATTCTACAACGTCATTCGTACATGCTGTAATTTGGTGTTGTAGAACCACATCTTGTTCCGAAAGAGCTTTTATTCCACTATCTAATTTACTAGCTTGAACCTTAACTTGTTCAGTAACTAATTTTTGAAACTTCTCTACACCTTGTTCTATCTCAGTCTGCCTGTCGGACACGGTGGTTATAAGATCTGATTGCATTTCGATCCTATTTTCAAATCCTTTCGTAACTTGATCAATCTTCTCTTCTAATTCATGACCCAGTTCCGTGAATTTTTCTTCTAACTTCTCGTGTTCCTGCCCTAATTCTTGTTGAATCTCATTCTTAAATTCGACCTTCCACTGTTCTGCTAATTCAGTGAATTGTATTTTTAAATTCTCTTCTAACTTCCTATTATTTTCTTCTAATTTTGTTTCTAAAGCATTCTTGTTCTCCTCTAATTTAGTTTCTAAAGCATTTATTGCCGAGTTATTCTCCTCTAATTTAGTTTCTAATGCATTCTTGTTCTCCTCTAATTTAGTTTCTAATGCATTTATTGCCGAGTTATTTTCTTTTAATTTTGTTTCTAAGTTAGTCCCTAATTTCTTTATATTTTCCTCTGTCTTTTCATTCTGCATTCCTAACCTCGTATCTAATTGCTGCATGAATTGTCCTATTAATCGTTGCATCATTAAATTTGCCCTGTCGAGGTTTCGTTGTTCCTCATCCGGATCTCGTGTTGGCGTTTGCTGTGATTCCGTCGGCGAGGTCATGCTAGTTTCTCCTGACGTTCCTTGTTCTACTTCTACCGTTTCTTTCGCGATCATGGTACTTGGAGCTTGTCCTCCCACTTCCCTATCGCTATCTGAATCCCCAGACGATCCTTCAACGGTAGTTAAATTCCTAGCCGCGTTATATTTATCTGCCATTTTGACTGTATTAACTGCCTAGAATCAATCAATCCTCTTTCCCAGACACAATACACTTTTTACAAATTATTACACACACAAATACCAAACACTATCTCGAACAGATAACACTTTCATATAATACCCTTTTTGAAAAACACTCCAGAAAAAACACACTTTTACACAACACCTTTTTTTGTTCTCTGTAACCTGTTCAGCAATCTTAGTGAATTGTGATTCAATTGTACTAGAAATTTTGGTTCCACCAAATTTTGGTCTCAGTTTTTCTCAAATCGAGTTTTGGTAAATGCATCCAATAATCGAGCCCCGCTTATGGGCGCCAGTTGCGTCCCACCCCTCCGCCGGCTAGCTCAGAATGGGTTTTCAAGGTGGGCGCAAAATAAAAAAATACAATTAGAATAGCGGGGATCAGGGTCATGTGGGCCGTTGTGGATTGAATGCACTTACACAGAAACTCAAGTCGAATCACTTTCCACTTACTTAAGTATATTCTAATTAAATTGCTGTTACAGTAAATGAACATAAAACACTTTACATATACAAGAATTTTGTCTTGCTGAAAAAAAGAAAACAACTTACACTCTTAATAATTAACTACACTGTTTCCTTTCTCTCATTTAAATCAATTTCAAAGAATACTTAAAACTTTGCCTAATCATTCCAGTCGTAAATTTCCTAGTTGCAACTTTACAATTAGCTAAGTTTTTCTTGAAAGAAAAGATTGATTCTATTTTTCACAGAATATCGGTATAAAGAACCTGTACTAATACTTTCTTTCCGAAACAAATTATTCCTTCTAATATCTACAAATTGTTCAAGTTGGCACGACCTTACTGTGTCTTCTCACGGCGTAGAGAAATCTGCGGCGTCGACTCTTCCAATCGCTCGATGTCCTTGTCCTTGCAGCTCGGTCGGGAGCAAAGCCGCCCCTCTGCAGAACCGCACGGTCGCCCCTTTCCAGTACCGTTGTTCAACTCACGATGTGGCCTCCGTCTCGTTTTCCGTTGATACTCTTTTCGTATTCTTTTATAGAATGTAACTAGCTTTTAATTCCATATTTAAAAGAATCTACAATACGACAACTGAGTCTATTGTATAAGAAGAATAAATATAAAAATAAAAAAAACTGCAAAGAAAAGAAATGAATGGCCTCGTTAGTTTCATGCTATTCACACTCCTCTCTCTTACAAAGATTTTAAATGCGTCACTTATACTTTCATCCTTTTCCTGATGAATTGTTTTAATGCATTGTAATATGATAATTACCTCCTCGAATGTCTTGAAGAGTTTTTATCGTAGATGCAGTCCTGAAGTCCGTAGCAGTACGAGGTGCCGCCTTCTCGTGATCGGTAGGTCCTCACTCTCCAGCTGTTACTTCAGAAAAGAAAGCTTTCTTTCTCCCGACTACCGGTGTCGCATACTCTACCGAGACGCTCTCTTACGGATATAGTTCGTAGTTTCCATTTTCGGATTGTATTCATGCGCGTTGGCGCGCGTTCAAACAGCTTATCTTATTCTTGAATATTGATGTGCTCCGTTTTCCGAGACCTCGGCAAAACGGATGGTCACAGTATAGTGTTTTCACTCTTGGCTGTAATAGTATCGTAGCAGAATTTCTCTAAACAAAGTCGAAACCAATCTTTTACGGGAGTATGGCGTACTAATGAAGAGTTCAGTAATTTGTATTATGGACAATTTCTTTATTTTTCAGAAGAAATAACCATTGCACATGCCCTAGAATTACAGGAATTCAAAGGCAGGAAGTATTGTTTATTTTTTTAAGCAATGAGGGAAATAGGGTTTGTACCGTCGTGGCCCTCTCCCGGCAAAGTATTGGCTCTAAAGAAGATATTAACATGTCTGCCAAAATGTCAGGCTCATTCCGGCCAAGCCAAGAGCCAATAGACACCGGCAAAAAAGAAACACTATGGAAACAATACATTTTTGTAGTTTTTGCCTACTTTGAGTATGAAGGTTATTTTGAATTTGTGGTCTTAATTACTTGAAGCTAGAGAAACTGAATAACTTTTACAATTTTCTGTTTTAATAGCCACCCTAGCTGAAAAAGTACAGTATTCCAATTTAAAACATGCTAGTATGAATATTTTGAATAAAAGATATGCAGAAGATAGAAATACTAATAATATGTGGCTTCTGAATAATTGTAATTACTTTGATATTACATATCCCTAAAATTTGAGATTAGAAAATCTATATCAAAATGCACTCTAGCCACTACTTTCAGAAAATAAATAATCATAGTATTTCCTCAATTGATTATGAAACTATTGCACTTAAGGTGGAAAGTGTTTTTCCTGTTTAGAGTAAATTTGAGAGAATTAGTTTATTGCGATATTGTTCCCATCGATTAAATCAATCGACAATGAAAAGTTCATTAACATGTCTTCAATGAAGATAGAAATATTAATAATTTCACCACTCTCTTTCCCTCCTGTCTACCAACACTACCAACTTACTGAAACAAAATTTATTCTAAAAGTCTTCACTTGATTCTGGAATTCCCTCAAATAAATCAGGTGTATTTCAATTGTTAGTTTGCAGAACTTCATAAATACGTTAGAATACGTATTCGGCCTCATTATTAAATAACTACAATAGTTCATTTAGGAGAATATAATTGAATTATACAGATGAATAAATGAATGAAACAACGAGAGAAACTGGTACAGAAGAAAGGCTTGACACTTTGTAAAAAATTTTCGATTATGGATGATTCATCCCAAATTCCACGAATCTTACTTTCGCCCGAATTAGAGGAGAGACATGACCTGTAGCTCAGGTTCCAGGAACATATCCACAGTGTCATCGCTCCTACATTGTAGTTGGTGGGAAATTGAAGAGCACGCTCCAAAATAGATTGACAAACGTTGCGAAGTGGATTATCCACTCCCAGTAATGAAGACGATGCACTAACCCGACAAGATAGAATTACGGCGGGAACTGATAGTGCGTATGTGATAGTGTGGTATACTGAAGGTTACTCTTCAAAACATGTTTAAATGCTTTTATCGACATTTTGACCTAGAGTACTGAGATATTTGATATGGGCAGAGAGGATTTTCCAAACCTTTTACTCTTACGGAATAATGGAGATTGAACAGTTTGAGGAAAAGCCTGGTGACAATATACACATATGTACAAAGTACACGTATATGTACATGTACAAAGTACATATTTGAATTAGGGTCCTCGTTTCTGAACCTTCGCTTTATAATTAAATTTTTATATCTACGCCCTCGAAGGTGCGCTTAGGTCACGTACATTCTTAGTTATAGAACGATTTTCCTAAGGATGAGCCAAAGTGACAGTTCGCGAAAACAAGTGAACATCACATGTAATTCAGAGAAGTATCCCTCCGCCGCGACACCTGTTCAACCACGCCTCTTCGTAAAGTGTTTGGTAATGGCTTCTGTGAAAACATCCCTATGAAGTCTAAGAGTTTCGCTGAGGTATATGCACGTACGTGAGTCCGGGAAATATTTAAATTTAATTACGTATGTAGAAAATCTCTTAACATGCTCTCGTAATCAGTAAAAGAAAACTGCCTCGAATGTAAATAGAAAGAAAAATAATTTTAAGCCGTAAACACGTGCACCAGTACGCATCTCGCTTTCAAGTCTCGGTTTTAAAATAAACAATATTTATCACACAAAAAGTAAATTCAATATAATATATAATGAAAAAAGAATTTTTGCAGAAGAGCACATAACACTACACTTCCTAATATCAAATATTTCTCGCAGCGCACTATACTTTTGTCGGACAAGGACACGACAAAAGGAAGTGTCGAAGCCATTTACAAGCTAGCCAACTGCAAACGAACGTATGCGGGAAGGGAGTCTAATGGGTTCAAAGGCACAATGACCACAGAACCTTCAGTTATGTTGCCAGCACTAGCTGTCACTTTGGCTCATCCTTAGGAAAATCGCTCTATACTGTTCAAGAGCATTCATTTTTACAATCCCCAGAAGCAAAGTTTTGGAGTAGATTGGTTCGTGTGGTGTGTTGCACGGAAGTTACCGGCAGGGGAGGGAGCATCCCCTATATATTGTGTTTATTATGTGTACGTAAATCTTATATATTAGGTGTGTTGGAAGAGAATCTATGCCATACCTACGAGGCGCATACGGAAAGTAAGTTTCCTTAGATCTTCAAGAAAAAGAAAACACTTTCTTGAAAAAAATGTAGCAGATACGGCGATGCAACACGTGTTTCACTCTTCCCAAAAACTCCACCAGAACTTAAACATTTATGATACGGGATGAACATTTGTATCACTGTGCTACGGCCCGTCGCTAAGGCTGATGGGCCGTAGCTGTCTCGGCTCGAAGGGTCGCGGGTTCGAATCCCGCCTCGGGCGTGAATGTTTGTGTTGTCTCTACGTCTTGTTCCTGCAGTTTCCCCTACAGTTAAAATAACCACAGTGATCGCTATATTACCACGATGTTAAAGAGCGACCACACATACACACACACACACACAATAAGCAACGTGGGATGCTCAGTGCCACCTATCGCCTTCGTAGCGTGTCATAGTGTGGCAAATTTGCAGATGGCTGTGGGACAGCCAATCCGCACTCATCTACGACACTGATACACATGTTGATCTCAAGGTGTGACAAATATATTAATGCTGAATAAAATATTAAATTCGAAACATGTCAACATGTCAACCCATGCCCTAATGGAAATGACACTCATGAAACTTGTAATAGAAGTAAAGACGCTTAAACCATTATTAACTTAATATCGGCTGTTCAGACTGGCACATCTTGTATTCGATTTTCATTCAATCAAGTAATAAACACCCCGACTGTAATAAAAATCCACGAAGTGTAGAAATCATTAAGAACTTCAAAACAAGCCTTATTGGATTTCATGTGATGTCTAAAAGATGTTATTATTTGTGAGATCAAGATCTATTCAATTACAGCTCACGTATGAAAGTAGACTGTAGAGAAGAATAAGAACACATCTTTCTTTAAAAAGAGGTAAAATGCAACCATGCATCCGCTATTTTCTGTTTTATACATCACATTACTCTCCAGCGCTCCAGCAGTGACTTCTGATTTGCTGTTTTTAGTTTATAAAAGTACATTGATCCAACCCTAATTTTATTTTAAATCAATTGAGGTTTTTTGCAAGATTTCTTTACGTTGTTAGTGCCTTTTGATATTGATATTCAAGGAACTTTAAACAATGTACGTCACTTTCATTTTGAAAAGACACAGTTTGATTCATCGATCATCACAAACATTCATGAAAAATGCGTCCATACTCCCTCGCGGCCTCCGTCGTCCCGTTTGTTAGGGTTGTCACCTGGTGTTGATCGGAGCAGCCGGCCGCTAGAATTCTCCTCCAGACAACGGCTGCATTCGAGCTATCTTTGCGCCAAAAATCCATGCCACGGTCGAGACTTAAACCCTAGGACCTCCCGGTCAGATGCACTAGTGTGACAAGAATTGATGCCCTGAGCCACATAATCCGGTAAATCAACATTATCCATTGATTAATTTTCAATTCATTGATCCATTGATTAATCAACATTAATAACTATGAAAATTAGCGAAAGGTCGAGATTTAAACCCTAGGACCTCCCGGTCAGATGCACTAGTGTGACAAGAATTGATGCCCTGAGCCACATAATCCGGTAAATCAACATTATCCGTTGATTAATTTTCAATCCATTGATCCATTGATTAATCAACATTAATAAGTATGAAAATTGGCGAAACCCACGGTGAAAACGCATCCCCGCGGCCCGTCGTCCTCCTCGTCGCCGGGTTAAAAATAACAGGTACCGTCACTCCCATGCAGTGTCAGCGCCTGCGGTGAAAGCCTATAGGCGCAAGAAGGATGGGCACAGGGGCGGCGCGGGAGGGAGCTGGCAGCGGTAGTAAACAGGACTTTCGGCACGGCGGGGCTGACAGCGCCAGATTGGGGCCATAACAACAACCCCGTAAAACTTCGCTCGCCCTCGTAAAAGACGAACACCGGCGCCGTCCGGACACCTCTTTCCTGAACACGTGCTCCGCTCGCGCACGGGTCTGCTTCACTTAATCTGTATCGGATTTTCAGCGGCCAGTTGTAAAAGATATTAATTTTTATTTTATTTTTTATTTAACGTCAAAAATAGTTAAAAAACTGTGTGTGATATACTATGAGTGAGAAACGCAATCTCCATACGTTTCTTTTTTTACCTCTGGAATCCCTCCCGTACCTTTTATATTACATACATGTGGTTGAATTCTGAATACAGGTAGGTAGGAGTGTTTTTTCAACAATTGATGAGAAAAGGAGATTATTAAGACTATTATTTTGAAATCAGCCTTATCCCAATTTTAATTATGCATATGAATCGACACATCAAAATTAAGGTTGTTACTTCATATTATGGTCATATGAACATATTAGCTACAGATTTTGGCTATTGTGCCTGCCTCGTGGCCTACTTGGAGGATCTGCCTTAATGCCACGAAAACTTTGAGAACAATTATTTCAGTAACTCTATTCCTCACTTCAGATCATGAGAACGTGCACAGTTAGTGAAGCTACATTTAGTATGTCCAGAAGCAAAACAAGGGGCCATCTCTTCATTTAATCAATGGAACACGGGAAACAAGGGGAGAAACCTGATTGAGATGGGGTTATTGACCCGTCGAGGTACAATGCTTGCAACAGACATATTTAGTCAAAATATGTCAATAAAAAAAAGAGTTCAAAGAAAATAAATCCTACGCCATTTTTAGGCGTCCTTTGCTCTATCCGAGAATAAAATATAATTTTAAAACATTTGGAAATATTTCTGAGAACATTTTTCAAATGTTGAGGGTTTGTGATGTACCCACAAAAATCAAAATATTTGCGTCACACTTCAAGGACCTCGAGTTCGTTCAGATCGATTGGAAAACATCAGTTTTTGAGAAAATCGTCTGAATGGTATAACGGCGTGTGGATCTCAAGTGGACGAACGACATGTTCAAAATTGTCTAAAAAATGGGTCCAAATTATTCCTTTCATTGTTTCCTCAGATAGGGCCAAGCACTGTTATAAAAGTGGTGCAGGTTTCCTTTTCGTCAATAATTCTCTAAATTTTCAAAACTTGCAAAATTTTATATTTTTTCGTCGCCTCTCTCCAACTACAATATTGAAAATAAAAATTTTTTCTTTAAAAAATGTATTTCAAATTTGATTTTGAAATAAGGTCAGGCGATTTTTTTTAATTCTGAATAATTTTTGTGTAATATTTAGTGAAATAAAGGAAAAGACAAAAACAAGATTTTCTCAAAAAGGACTTGAAATATTTTCCTTAAAATTGTTTTTGGGGTAGTGTGAAATACTCTTATAAGAAAGAACAAGGTTCAATTTTCGTGGAAATCTCTGAATTTTCGAAAATTGTAAAAGTTACCAATTATGCGTTATATGTGTTGATGCGGCATAAATAGTTTCGGAGATGTATCACTTATGAATCGTATATGTAAAGCCTGAAGCGATTTCGGAATTGCATTGGCTAATGGTAAGAAATATTGGCTCCAAACGTAAGCTTACGTATTTGCTTAATTATTATCGTCGATTACGCGTGGATAATGCTAATATAAAGTTTGAATAGGCTGTACAATTGCGTTGTTCGCATCTAATGGTCTGAGGTGTCCTATTTTTTTCACGCCTTTTCTTGACTCTAAATATAAAATATGGAGATGTTATAGAAGAAGAATCGTCAAATTTCTGCACAGAATTACCAATTACCACCTACAAATCAGCACATGGTTTATTTTGATTTGTTATATCTTCTTTGGCAGAGTAAGTCATCTCAAACGAGAACACTGCTCCTCGGATCTACAAGGTGCACTGTTTGAAAACCACGCGCGAGACAGAAATTGGCTTTTGTTTCATCACGCGTGGAGCGTCATGTATGCACTCGATAAATGTGTAATAGCAAGTAGTCTTCATCTAAAAAACGACGCCAAAATACAAAACGCAGATAGCAATAATGATAAAAGTTGCTTTTCCAAAAGACCCTCCCAGTGGAAATAATCTGGAATACAATGAATACTGTGTCATGAGTAGGGGACGGACTTTAATGAAAATGTCATATTTTCTCATCACTCAATAATGCCATTTAGTGTAGAAATTAATATTATGTTATGAAAAAACGAAATGACCCATTTCTATATGTAATTTTTTTGCATTTTTGACTAATAAATAATTTTTTACCTTTTCCCATAATTTTTAATGCGTTTTTTTGTTGATTTCATTGTTTTTAACATCATTTTAATGGTAATTGCTTCAATTAATATTTACGACATGAAACAAAGTGTTCTCCACAGAATTCCGGAGTAGCTTATTTGATTTCTTTGCTCATTAATTGTAATGATTCCTATCATCGCCGATTTCGGAATAACTAAAGACAGATTTTCTGGAAAAGAACAGTCCAAGCCCAAAGTTTGCAAGCTGAGTTTCACTAGCACGAATAAAGGAAGTCTCGATTACATCATTAACACATCCAACAGCTCGAGTTGTCCATCCGAACTGGCCTTGATTTAATTTTTTACGTCATTTTTCTTTGGGTTTATGGCTTTTTAAAAACGTTATAAGATCATTTTCTTGGTCGTTTTTGGCGATGTCTTAAGGTCATCAAAATCCGTCACTAGTTATGAGGTGTACTCCCATACCTTTAACTTGGATTCTCCAATTCATATTTCATCTTCCTCATTCTTTGAATTCTCTAAAGTTGAAATTCTTAGCAGTGATCTTTCTGGCAGGTTTACTGCATGACGGTTGCTTGTAACCCAATCGTAAAACCACAAAGAAAGATGTCTGGTGTTCTTCGATAGCTTAGCAGCTTCTGTCGGAAATCCTGCTCAAGCACATGCATTTTCAGTCAGTTTCTGTGAATGACAGAGACAGGTCATCCGAAATAGTCCAGTGTGTTAGCATCGCCCGCCGTTAAATCTTTTTTCATAACTTTGTTCTTTCTTATGATACTTTTTAGAACAGCGAAATATTAAGCACTTGAGTCAAATCGGCGCACAGTTCACATTTGGTATTGTAACTTTTGTTTTTTACCCATATTCAATACACGATTCCTGGTATAAATAAATCTGGAATATGAATACTAACAAAATTGATATAACTATTCCACTCATGAATTTAATCTTTAACTACATAACTGGAATGTTACACTATCGCTACTAGCCAATAGTTATTGCAATATATCAACTGATTGAAAACACAACTTTCAGTTCGAGTTCCAGTTTGAGTCGGCTGATTGTAAACTCGACTTTCAGTGAAATAATTTATAGGTTGCCGTTCATTTCTCCTACCAGTGTGACGTGTTAGTTCACTGGAAAGTTTCCCCGTTCTTTGCCTCATTAAATGAGAAATGTTAATGCTGTATACTTGGTAACTTACGTACTCACCAACTTCAGAATCTTTCAGGGTTATAAGGTTAGAGAATCTTCTCAGAAATGCGACGCTCTTTAAAGGTCTCCTCTGAAGAGGAGAACGTGAACTCTGACCTATTTAAGCAAAGTAGCCTGAGGTAAACAGCTGTCATCACGACCCTTCAATTTTACAACCTCGAGGAATTCATTACCTCAGCATATTATGATAGCTTGATCCGGTCTTCAGGAGACTATTTGAAGCCTAGATTTCCTAAAGGTGTTAGGACCGGGAGCGGAAGCTCAGTGCATCAACTGATGTCACTACAGCGCCTCTAACCAGGAGGGCCTAGGTTCGAGTCCTGACGGCGGCAGGATTTTCGACACTAGCTTTTCAGCTAGGTCGAATTCAGTCGTTTCCGTGGTTTCTCCGATCAACACCAGGCGAATGCCGGAGCAGTACCCTAACAAACGGGCCACAGACCGCGCGCGATCTGTCCTCCCTCTTCCTTGTTCCTATCCTCTCCCCTTACACACACACTTACACTAATATGCACTACACAACCACATATTCCGGGAGACCGGTCAGGAGCTTAGAGCCTGTCCCGGCTGGGGCGGTGCCCTGCTGATGGGAGAGTCCTGGTTAGGGGGAAACCCCGCTAGCCGAAGGTAGGTCGGCGGCGGATCTCGCCATCCAGCGGGGGAAGATCACCACCATTTCCCGAGAAAAAACATGCACTACACTAAGGAGAATAATGACCAAAGCAGTTGACGCACCCGGAAACACGAAAAAATCAATCAATCAATCTAAAGGTGTTAGGTCTTTCAGAGTTTTAGTCTTCATTTTTAAATGAAAACATGATGGCTGGATTTATTTTTTAATTTTTTTAAATCTTCCACAAATACAAGTTAAATTAAACCACTAAGTATATAATGTTTTCTTGTTTTAATGTTTCCCAACATAGCTTTTACAAACTTATTACAAATGAAACGTTTTGTACATACATTACAATACTACTAGTTTACCCACTGTACGACTGATAACCATTGTCTCTTTATACTGTAGCCTTGTATTTATCGATTTTATTCATTATTTCTTTTCCTTTTGTCCTCTATTGCATTTCCCCGGGTAGATTTGAAACAAAATGTTTCAAAGCTGCCCGAGTAAGTCAGGTGACATTTTCTAAGTTCTCGCAAACAGCAGAAGTTTGCAAAGATTAATTTTAAGTCTATCATTGTTCCTGTCGTAAACTTGAAGTGTCCTTCTCTTGACTTCTTTCACCAAGTTACGACCGTCTTTCTCTTTTCTTCTTTTTCTTTGTCTTCCTTTACCTCTTCCTCTTCCCCGTTTGCCTTTCCCGAAGTGTAGTTCCACTTCTACGATATACATCATCAACTTATTGTTCTAAAAACTTGGAAAATACGCTTTCAAGTTGGTTTCAGTGATATAAATTAAGAACCTACTAAATTAGTAGTACTTTTAGTAACTTACAGTGCAAAGATATTTGTAAACATGTAGTACAAAAAAAGCCTCGCCTTCTTTTGAGCCCATTACACGATTTACTAATGCAAGTTAAAAAATCTTTAATGCAGTGTCATCCTTTATGACTCTTATACTTACATCCTTTTTGAGCACGACAATTGTTTTTATTTTTATAGGGAGGTTCCTAGATCTTCTCTCAGTTTAGCAGAATAATATTTTGCTTATTTTTTTTTCCTAGGGCTTTTATCCAGCCGACAGCCGGCTGCTCTTTACGTCCCGAAGGGACGCATATTCGACCATACACTAGACAAACACTTTGCGGGCTCCTCTGATCTGGGGTCAGCAGAACGCGAGGCCCTCCGCGACAACACATACAAAGTCAAGGGACAAACAACCATGCCCAAGGCGGGACTCGAACCCGCGGCCCCTCGAAGCGCTGAGTCGGTACTCGCTCTTAGCCACCTCGGCCATCCAGGTCGACATTTTGCTTATTACTGGCCTCTATTACTTTTCGTATTACTTCGTGTATGACTAATAGAAAAAGGTTAATTTTTAGGTAAATTTTATAAAAAGTAAACTATATTATTAGCATAGTTTGCAAATGAACAACAGTCCCTATACAACTGGTTTCTATGAAATTTAACTTAAATTTAATTAAATGTGACAAAGACAACAAATAATTTTATCAGTGTTTTTTTCACCCTTTTCCAGTCGGAATGAAAGGACAAAAATACACCATTCACAACACGTTCTTCTGATAAAGAAATGCTCGGATTATGCAGATTTCGTTCATGCGTAGCTGTTGGACAATTAAATACTTTTTCCAGAAAATGAAGACACATCTCTCCCACTTTCCAACCTCTCGTGATTTTGCGTGCAGGGAGTCGCGTTCTTTGTTCTAATTTGTAGACTGCGAGTTGCTAATGAATGCGACGTAACGTGAGACGGGACGGAGGATGGTGGGACGGTGGGTGCGGGGGGAGCGTGGCATGGAAGAACGAGGTGTGGTGGCAAGGTGGAGTGGGCCGTACGGTGCGAAGCGAGACAGGTCGGGATGGATTTGAGTGGAGTGGGGGGGACGGAGAAGGGTGGAGCGTGACGTGGCGTGGAGTGGTATGGCGTGGGATGGACGTGACGGAACCTGATGGGGTGGAGGAGTCGAGATGATGTAAGGCGGGCTGGGGTGATGTGATATGTGATGTGACGTATGATATGACATATGATGTGACGTGTGATGTGTCGTGTGATGTGTCATGTGATGTGACGTGTGAGGTGTCATGTGAGGTGTAACGTCTGATGTGTCGTGGAAGTGTAATGTGATGTGTCATCTGACCTGAAACGTGTGATGTGTCATGTGACGTGTGATGTGACATGTGATGCGATGTGTCGTGTGACGTGTAACGTGTGATGCAGTACGTGATGTGATGTGATGCGAGGCGGAATGCTTCGGGGACGGAGCGTCCTCGCGACGCCAACTCACCCACCTGCCTCGATTTGTTGGATGCGCATCTGGCACAGGTACTGCTCCTCTGCCAGCATCTCATCCTGCCTCCGCTCCAGCTCCTAGGAAAGCCCGACGGGCAGCACAGGTTATTTTAATCACTGGCATTACTAACACGAGTAGTTATTTAGAATTAGTACCTGCATTATCAAGAAAATATCATAATAGAGGTAGTGGAATAAAGTAGGCAAAACTGCTCCCAGGGGATACATTTTTTTAATTTTGAAAATCGCAATTGAAGAGTAAAAAAAAGTTTTTTCGGTGGGTTTAAATCAATTTACCCGGTGTACTTCGTATAAATAAATAACGTGTGTTTATCTTCTTATATCTTTGACCCCAGACTGAAAAGCTCATATGTAAAAAAAACTTCGTTTTACAGGGGAGCAAAAAACAACTTTAAACTAATGCTATAAATAAGGGATTAATATTGTTCAAACAAAACCTACACAAAATTATTTTTGTTTGAATATCATCTTTGAATATTCATTATCCCTGATTTAATTCATTTAAACGTTCTTTTTTGCTCTCCTGTAAAATTAAGTCTTTATGACTTATCAGCTTATTCACCGGCATCAAAGATGTAAGTTTTAATTTTTTTAACCGTATTACACCTACGAATATTGACTTAAATTATTTTTGCAACTTTCTATAGATGATAAGGATGTTTCGAGAATTTTTTCAGGCATTTACGTCTGTTTTTGACCCTTGCAATCAATAAAAAAAGGGAAAATAGAAAAAAGAATTCATTCGTATTTTAAGAATCTCTCACATTATGACAGTGATAATAAAAAGGACTAAATACACATTTTAGCCCCATAAATTCTCTACAGTTTCCCAAAATTTCAGTCTTTTATCTTACAATTTGAACCCTACAGATCAATGTACATAAAAAATAATGTAATTCTTATTTTTTTAAAAAAATTACGTTCGGTTTTATTAACTTTCGTAGTTTTTCTGTTTGAATTGTAATACGAAAGATAAACAATCAAAAACAAAATTGTAAAATAATATTATAACCTATTGTAATTTGAATCTTGAACAAATGTATATTTTAAGTAAAAATAATATGAGTTTATAAACAAAATAGAATATAACAAATACTTTTAAATTCTATTTTTAATTTTATTAATATAAACGTTAAGTAGTCACTACATAATGCACACACGCATGCTGTTGATTGAAGCAGCAGAGTTTGGAAACTAGCCATTCGGTTCTAAATCGCAATGTGCAGATGTACCGTGTACTTATAAGGCGCAATGTCTGATACTCGCGTCATCTGCTTTAACGTCACCAGATGCAAAAAGTATGCCATCCACGTCTATGACAGAATGTCACACAGGTCACATATTCCTCAGACACACTGAAAGGCGTACATTGTCTATCATCGTATAGTAAGATTTAGAAGCAGTAAAAAGCTGTAAAAAGTAGAAATGCCTGTGGGAACTGTCAGAATCTCTAGCAATATCAGAATCATAAACTCAATCAAGGTACGATGATCCATCTCACACAGTACATGCTTAAGAGATGTGGAAATATAATTAAATGAAATGTCTTTTCAGAGAACCGTTGCTACATAAAATACTACTTCTCGTGCTTTTCAAACACTTAACTAATTAATGTTCTTTCCGAAGATTGTATTGTTTCGGTAGCGACGCGCGTTTTTATACCGAAAGGAAATTCCAGTTGCGGTACACATTTAATTATTGAACACACTTGCGGTGCACTTATTTATTGAACATTTGAATAATTTCAGAGCATTTTCATACATGTTTCCTGAAGAGAAACAAGTGTTAGCGTTATTATTAAATAATCAAAGTAATCAAAATATTATGGTAAGGTGGATAATGTATAAAAACTCATTATTTTTAGTTAAAATCTTCATTTGTTCAATATTCAAATTACAATAGGTTATAATATTATTCTTACAAATTTGATTTTCATTATATATCTTTTCTAATAAACCTAAAACAGAAAAACTACGAAAGTTAATAAAACAAAAACTAATTTTAAGAAAAAACAGGAAATTATTAAATTACTGTTTTATTTATATTGAGTGTTTGGGTGCAAATTACATAATACAAGATTGAAATTTTGAGAAACTGTAGAGAATTTACAGGGCTACAATTTGTATTTAGTCCTTTTTATTATCTCTGTCAGAACGTGCGAGATTTTTAAAAAACGTGAGAAAAAGTAACTTTTTCCATTTTCTCTTCGTTTTTGTTGATTGTAAGGGTCAAAATCGGAAGTAAACTCCTGAAACAATTCTCGTAACATCTTTACCATCTATAGAAAATTGCAAGGATAATTAAAGTCAATATTCTTAGGCATAATGTGGACAAAAAAATTAAAACATATACCTATAACAAGCTAAAAAAAGCACTTTTTTTATTTGTGCGACGTATTCCGGGTTAATTGGTTTAAGTGGTACTCCGGGTTAATTGGCCGGCGAAAAACTACGATTTTCAACACAAAAAATATTTATCCCCTGAGGGCAGTTCTGCCTATCTGAATGTGCTAGCCCTTTTATATTACTTATAAAAATAATAAATTAAAATATATGGTAAATAAGTATATACAATAGAAAACTGCATTAAGATCAATTCAAAATAATAAAAACATCATTTCAATATGATTCATATTCTGAATGTACAACTCTTCCATTCTTTAAATCCTGCTGAGATCTATATTTGAGATGCATGTGGATTCATTTATGACCCTTAGAATAAAAATATAATAATCTCTCAATAACGCTGGTTTGTTGGTATCAGAGGCTCTTAAAGAAGTTTTGACTGTGTTTGTTATTTGCGATTTTAAACAAAACATATTTTATCAAAATGAAATGGAAAACACTACTTTAAAAGACATAATTCATCGTACAAATAGCCTGTAGACATGGTCGAGCGTTCGCAACCAAAGACAAAAACTGTATTATTAAAGATGATGCAGATTTTTAAGTTTTTGAGTGAAATCATGGGCACTGTTCTTTTATCCGACTGTATCATTCCATCAGCGCTGGTGGGCCATCTGGTTTGAAAGCTTCCCAAAAAATAAATGCGCAAAGCGATCGTGACGCCCTACGCCACCCACATATCGATGTGGCAACTAAGCCGCGTGCAGGGGGGAAACTACCCTTTGAAAAAACAGGGGAAAAAATGTTTATCTCATTTTTTTATATTGCCAATTTACAATCTGTTCACTTTGAACAATTATTGAATGGTTTACAAGATGTAAGTAACAATTAGGACAATCTAAATGGTAAATGTAGAATATGCTCATGCTTTAGACTATACACGTGTCCACTGATTTCTAACATGTTCACTGATTGCTGATTCGGGTGGTCTCGTCTGATGAGACTTATTTCGCTCGGTAATAGTCTCTGCCATAGTTGAGATGTTCAAATCTTTGTACAAATTATCGTTGGTTACTAGCCATAGGGCGTTCCATAAGTATCTCAATGTTTTTATTTCGAATCTTCTCAGGATCTCCAGGTTCGACTTGCTAGCCCCCATAGTTCTATGCCGTAAGTCTATGCTGGCTTGATTATTGCTTTGTACAGTAATATTTTGTTGTGAAAGGAGAACTTAGATCGTCGATTAAGTAGCCATTTATCTCAATGAGCATGATATTTGCAAGATAGAGAATGAGATAACTGGTGCTTTAAAATATTGATCTGTTAAACCGTGAGAGGCGCGGGTGGAGCAAAATTGACTGAACGACTGAAGAGTGCGTATGACATTCCAGATGGACTTTGCTGCGAACAGCATGAGATCCATGGGATAGGGGACAAGCGGATGAACCAGCATGTGAAAATTCGCTTTGACTCTAGGAATGTACACGACTCTTCAATTTTCAAAAATGCGATGTGTCATTACGATTATTGAAAGCTTTTTTCTTGGGTTTTCTCGATGAGTGCTGAAAAATGTTTTTCGAAAAAATATTATCGTTCCCCATTTTTTTCGAGGAGTTTAACCAAATATACTCACATTCGGACATTTTGGCCGCCTTTATTCTAAATGGGAGTAGTTTCTAAGTGTGTAGGTAGAGCAATCTCTAAATTCACATAACGCCACATCCTCTTGATTTGCTTTTATTCGGTTAGAGCTCTCCATCATCCATCTATTAAATAAAAATTTCTAGTATCATACATAAACAGACAATTAAATGTACAAATTAATACCTCCATCATGAAGTTGCTTTTGGGGAATACAGAATTTGCAGCACACGGTGGAACCAATTTTATAGAGGATGATAGTGATCGATTACCATTCGATATAAGTTGCCTGCTAAATCCGTTGGAAGCACAGTGGAAAAGGATGAGAAACATCGTCGCATCAAGTTTTGCTCGTTCTGCGCAGCACTAGTTTGCATCACGAACTACGTGACCACGACACGGGCACTTCGCTTGAAAAGCCAGAACCAGACGCTGGCCGCATGTTGCATGGAGAGCAGAATTGATAAGAAACATTTTGAAAGTGCGATAAAGTGACACATTTCAATGGTGTGCAACCAAAAATAACAGGATGAAGGTGTACGAGATGCAATATTTAAAAGATATGCTTCATATGCCTGTTTCATTGACTTGTAACAAGCAGATAATTTTGGTGTCTGACTGGATTTAAAATTGCTGATAATTTTGTGACGCAAACTGATGCCTGAGGCTCATTGGCTGAAGTGGGATTACGAAGCGCAGTGGCTCGCCTATGTCTTTTTCCCTCATGAGTGGAAGCAGCGGGGGCATTTTGCGCATCGCATGCGACTTTAGCCAATGCGCTTCAGGCACCAGTTTGCGTCACAATATAAGCGGGAATTTTAAATGGAGACAGTTCCCAAAACAATCATCACCTTGTTACAAGTCATTGACACAGATATATGAAGCTTTTTTAAATATTTACTATTAAATATTTATATTAAATATTAAACTTTTATTTCAAATACACCGTCATCACGTTACTTTTCGTTAAAATTGTCACTTTATGCCACTTTCAAAACGTTTCTCAACACTTCTTGCTCTCCATACAACATGGCGCCTGTGATTGCTCTAACGTTCCATATGCGAAGTGCCCGTGTTGTGGTCATTGGTGACTGGGGAATTTTGTCCCGAAAATTGGGTATTTTTTGTTGTGGGGAAAGAATGGGGAGTATATCAGGGCAGGGACATGTTTGGGGATTTTTTGGGAAAATTATTTTCATCCGGAGTCCAAATAGAAATAATATTCCCTCAATTATTATGAATAAGAAGGAAACAATAGACATTATTCTCACTTATTTATATGTATCACAAAAGAGAAAAACAAAAGACGGGCATCGAGGAAGAAAAACATGAGAAGAACGAAGCTAGTATAGCTTCAAGGAACTCGAAGGATGATGATTGATTGATCGGAATTTTTTGAATTTAAAGGGACATCCAAAGAAATCGTCAGGAACAGTTCATGTCATTGGTCCATAATTTGGAGAATATTTTTCCTTTCAAAGATTAAGAATTTTCTTTCACTAAGAGATTATTTAGGGATATTCTGTTGGGTGGTGAGGAAAGGGCTCACAACACACCTGGCAACCCTGCCACCCACAAATTACAATTTATTCGTTTAACACAATCGAACTCATTTTTTCGAGAATTCTCTTACAATGCTTTGGATGATCAGTTCGTCACCATGAGAAGGAGAAGCGTCGAATGATGAGAGAGAGTTGTAAGTAACACTGAGTAAAACACGTACACACACAAGTTATTGGATAACGAAATGTAATCTTACATTCACTTGCCATACCGGGTCTCCAGGATTTATCTGCGATTTTTAAATCCCAATTTTCAAAACACTTTGGTAATGTTAATAACATTAATTATTTAATTAGTTTTTATTTTATATATAGTTTAGGGGACGTGTTTACAAGATCTTTCGCTTTGAAGAGAGAGTAGATTGACCTTGATTCGATTAATGACATTGGCAATAAAGAAACGTAATTGCATGCGTTAAAACAGTGGAAGTATGTAAACATTTAGTTAAGTGCAAAAACAACTCATTTAGGTCGTTTCAAAACTTCCTGTTTGGCGGAAAAAAATATCTCTTGCGAGTAAATGGTAAAAAAACAAGTGCAGTCATTTGAGGTTCAAGAAAAAATGTTAAGACAACGGAAATCCATGAATTGGCAATTTCGTAATTTCACTATCTATTACTATTACTCAAACGAGTCCTACAAAATGAAAAGTTTCATAAAGGCTTCATCTTGTGGGAATCAAAATTATGATGTTATATGTCGCCATGAAAATTAGCAGACACATATATGTGTGTCTGCTAATTTTCATGGAACAAAATCCAGTAACAGCTGTGATTCACCCTCTCCCCAAAAAAGTGTTGTTTGCTGCAGCATCAAGTGTTGGAAAAGTAATTTCCTAAATTCAAAGGACTATAATGTAATGAAACGCTAGTAGTAGTAAAGTAAATCTTTAAAACATAACTTAATAACACCATGTGTAAATATAACAAAGAATCATACACAAGACCGGATGAGATTTTTACATTCTTAATGTAGAAAATTTCATTAAAATTTGTCGGGGTCAGTTTACATTGAATTGAAATTATTTTGAAGTCGGATGCAGCGACGAAGTCGAGAACCAAAGTAACACTAGCAATGACAATATTGAAACTTACTATAAAGTGTGTGTGTGTGTGTGTGTGTGTGTCTGTCTGTCTGTCTGTCTGTCTGTCTGTCTGTCTGTCTGTCTGTCTGTCTGTCTGTCTGTCTGTCTGTCTCTCTCTCTCTCTCTCTCTCTCTCTCACACACACACACACACACACACACACACACACACACAAGTTCTCCCGCACGAAATTCGATGAAAGACGATTTTCTGAAAAGGCGATCGTCAAGCTATCCACAAAGGAATCTGTGCCCCTCAAATGCACATTTTCAATTAAGAAACATTATATCTAATGAAAATAAATTTGTCAGACATCCTAGATAAAGCACTTAAGATATTCAAAAATTGCTCGAAATTGAATACCAATAATAAGAGTATTATTATACATTATTAAGTTTCTTAATATTCTTCTATATCTATCTTCTATATCTTCTTATATACTTTATTAAGTTTCTTAAAAATCAAAAAGAGGCCTTTCTGATCGACTTCAAGACAGTTACATTAGATATGGATCTTATAAATGGTAAAGGGTATTGTTTACAGAAAGTTACTTATTGGAAATATGCGTATTATAAAAGAAGTATTTCAAAGCTATATTCTTAATATAAAAGTATAAATCATAAGTATGAATAAATACTAAAATTAAAATTGGATCATCCGCCTGCATTATTGTCTTCAGATGAATCGAATTTTTTGTCCGCATTGAGAGATATTAAGTCATTTTTATTTCAGTTCCTTACCTACTTCTTCTGTTGAAACACATGCTTGTAAATTGCAGAAAGTAATCTCCACGCGCATTCGATAGCATTCCAACACATGATGCACCACGCGACCTCTATAGTCCAGTCACGTTCAGTTACCGCGTACATAAGCCGCCCCCGCTCCCCGTGCACGTGGTGCGCTCTCGTGCTAATGAACCACTGCTATTGACACGCCCCTCGCCGCAACGAGGCGGTGCATTAATGTCGCTACAATGGCCGAAGCGCAGGGACGAGGGGAGCCGTCGATGCCGGCGATGCAAGGTGCCCTCGTGATGCCCAACGGAGTCAATGCGGCGATGAATTCGGCTAGCTGCGGCTGCCGCAGCTGTAGCTGCGGCTGCACACTAGCAACCAAAGATTGTCAGAGGACCTATACTTCGATTATTTTAACAAGGACCGGGAGGGGTAGCTCAGTGCATCAACTGATGTCACTGCAGCGCCCCTCACCGGGAGGTCCTAGGTTCGAGTCCTGACGGCGGCAGGATTTTCGCCACTAGCTTTTCAGCTTGGTCGAATTCAGTCGCTGTCTGGAGGAGAATTCTAGCGGCCAGCTGGTCTGATCCGTAGTTTTCCGTGGTTTCTCCGATCAACACCAGGCGAATGCCGGAGCAGTACCCTAACAAACGGGCCACGGACCGCGCGCGATCTGTCCTTCCTCTTCCTTGTCCTATCCTCTCCCCTTACACACACGTTTACACTAACATGCACTACACTATCACATCTTCCGGGAGACCGGCCGGGAGCTTAGAGCTTGTCCCGGCTGGGGCGGTGCCCCGCTGGTGGGAGAGTCCTGGATAGGGGGAAACCCCACTAGCCGACGGAAGGTCGGCACCGGATCTCGCCATCCAGCGGGGGAAGATCACCGCCATCTCCCGAGAAAAAACATGCAGTACACTAACGGGACTAATGACAAGAGCAGTTGACGCGCCCGGAAACATGAAAATATCAATCAATCAATTATTTTAACAGGGCGATTGATGTCTGTCCCGGTGTCATCCAATCGGGAGCTTGAACGTCATCATGGTGATGTCACTGTGGTGACGTTTAAGCTCCCGATTGGATGACACCGTTAACAGCTGATTTACGCAAGCGCCACGTTAAAAAAAAAATCGAAGTGTTGTACTGACGGTAGGGGATATTCGGAGCGAATACCAGTTCAGTCCTGGGACCTCTGTTTCCCTTATTCTGATAGATGTTTTCTGTCCTGTCGCTACCGGAAAAACTGACCGGTTGGGTCTATTTCTATATTGCGCCAATCTACCTCTCCCGTTTGAGCATTCATAACACAAATCTCGTTCTTCGTACAAAATTTGCTGAGCGAAAAAAAACGAAGCAAGAACATCTTTCGCTTCACGCGGGCCCCGCCCTAACACAATATTCAATTTTTTCGTTACATAGTTTTACATATTTGGTACTATATTACATTTTTTTTACATATTTTGGTATTTTCACAAAATATTTTTTTATTATATTAATTTTCGTCAATTTTATTACGTATTTTTTATGAAATGAAATTTTAAAAAAATCAGCATTTTTTTCTACATTATTACTGCGTAGTCTCCTCCAGGCACCCAATGTTAAGACGCGTGATGTTCTCACAGTCCCGCGCGTCTGCTTCATTTACCTCAGAAGCAGAAAGTGCGCGTCAGAGTCTGACCCGACTCATCTTTAAGTGTGAAAAGTATCACTGATGCCGCGGTTTGTGACCTTTAACCTTAATTTTGGAGAAACATTGACGATCGCTGACGCGTGACATTGAATGGGCGTGCTTCACTTTGCAGTGATGTTTGCTGGTCGAAGATATCGCTAGTTCGTACGATGTCTTCTGTTGCGTCTAGTCTGGCTGCAAAACTACAGTTCTGAATAGCAATAGATGAAGCTTTTGTTGGGAAAGTTGTACGTTCCAAAGTGTGCATTAATTTATGCTCTCCAAATGATTTTTAAGGCGTGTGTATTATTTTTAAAATTTGTTTAGGACTTTTTTATAAATGTAATTTTGTAATATGTAAATGTGTTTTATAATAAGTTAATTTTAATATTGCGTATTTTATCCGATTTTACATATTTATTATATATTCTTACTGTTTTCATTACATATTTATTTACATATTTTGACGTTTCATACTACATATTTTTCTGGTCTCTACTCATGAGAGATGTTCAAAGCGGCACGATAAGGCGTGCGCCGTGGGTTCTGTACTGGGCGTAACTTAGGCAGCTTCAGGTACATGGTTGGGGGAAACGAGGATGCTTCAGTGTTGTCTTATAGCACATTTATGTAAACTTTAAAATGTCTGTAAATTCATCAATGTAAATGTCAACAGCTCGTGTCTTTGTTCGTTCTTTCCCACGACGTCACATTGTGATACATCAGTCCTAGGATATATGTAGCAGTCGACCGCAATGATAATTTAAATGAAACTTACTGATATAGTAAATATTTATGCATCATGAAACTTTATTGAGTCTACTCCCGCATGCGAAACGTCCGGATAAATCCACTCATCTCTTCGCGACCCTCGAATTTATCGAGTATTTCCAATGCACTCGTGAATACTCGACGCGGGCCCCAATGGCCCTTGGATGTTAAAGAGTCTAAACCTCAAACATGTAGCGTGTGCGCAGCAAACGGGTTTTGCCTGCGTAGTTCAGCCCGAGGAGCAGCGGCGGCCTTGCAGTGCGAGCCGTGTCCGATGGGGGGGGGGCGCAACTAGAAACTGAAGCGGCCGTGGCTCGTCGCCCGCTGGCACACGCCTCCCGCCGGGGGGGAGGGGGCAGGGGGGGGCTGCTGACGGATGGGCCACGCCGGGCTGAGACGCGGCTAACACGTGGGCAGCCTCCGAAGAGGTTTGTGACATGGATATCGATGTTTTCAAAATATCGATGTTTTTTAAACATTGATTTATTGAAGCGGATGTGTTTTTAACATCGATGTTTTGTGTTGTATGTCTTTAACGTTTTCGATGTTCTGCTTGCAAATGAAAATGTTTCGTAATAACAGTTTTGTAAAAGTTAAAATTTGGAATAATATCTACAGATATCACTATCAATGTGTTCCAACGAATCGAAAGTCGTTTAAAACTGACTTCAACCTCACTGTTGTTTAAAAACCATCTTTATCGATTAGGCTATCTCTCTCCCGAGAGTTGACCACGATGACGTGGTATTTTCCTACGCCTTTGCAGTTCTAAGCTCCCGACCTTTCCTCGTATTTCGCACGCGGAGGGTTGGCCAATTGATTGACTAGGAATTCAGGACGCGTCAACTGCTAAGGCCAGTGGTCCCGTAAGTGTAAGTGGCGGTGGACTACTCCTGCTGGATGGTGAGATCCGACGCCGACTTACCTGCCGGTTAGCAGGGTTTCCCTAACCAGGTATCTCCCACCAGCGTGACATCGCCCCAGCCAGGACAAGTTCAAAACTCCCGACCGGTCTCCCGGCATGTGTGGTACTATACTGCATGTAAGTATAAGAAAGGGTTGAGGTTAGGAAAAGAAGGGAAAGGAAAATCACGCTCCGTGGCCCGTTTGTTAGGGTACTGGTCCGGCATTTGCCTGGTGATGATCGGAGAAACCACGGAAAACTACCAGGGGGGCCGGTCGCTTGAATTCTCCTCCAGACAGCGACTGAATTCGACCTAGCTATCCCCTGAATCCGACATCTAGTGCCAAAGCCGCTATCGGGACTCGAATCTAGGACCTCCCGGTCAGAGTCACTGCTGTGACACCAGTGATGCTCTGAGCAACCTCTTCCGGTAGGGATGGCCAACGAATGTGCAGTGGATGTAGGTCCCTCTTTGCGCATCCTTCAACGGCGAACTGAGAAAGCTCTGATCCTTTGAGATGACCCTGAGCTCTCGGAGGGTTTTGACACTTGCTCGTTTTTGTCAGTTGAATCTTAATTACAAAACAATACCACTCTTAATTTATATTTCTCACGCACGAACGTAAATGCCTCACAATCGTAGTTAATACATACTAGTTTTAAAAACGATGTAATAATAAAAACATCAACGGTCTGGGGGCGATGTATTATTAAATCGATATATCTAGTTTCAACATTGAGGTTTTGAACCACCCCTACCTCCGGGACTGGTAACTAATGAGAGTGTCGTAAAGTAGGCAGCAATAACAAGATAAGCCACCAGTCAGAGGAAGTCACCCGCTGTTCGTTTATGTTAATATCTCAATTTTGGTCAAGATTTAGTCACTGGGAGAGGTAGCTCAGGGCATCTGTCATTGCAGTGGTTCTAGCCTGGAACTCCTAGGTTCCAGAGTCGACGGTGGCAGAATTTTCTACACCAGCTAGATAGCTAGGTCGATTTCAGCCGCCGTCTGAGGGAAAATTCTAGAGGCCAGCTGCTCATAAGTGTAGTTCTTCGTGGTTTTCGCGATCAACATCAGGCGAATACCGGTGTAGAACCGTAACAAATGGGGCGCCACGGACCGCACGCTATCTTTCTTTCATCTTCTGTGACATGTCCTCACCCCTTACTTATATATACACACTAACATGCAGTACATTACCCCATGTGTCGGGAGATGGGTCGGAGGCTTTGAGCTTGTCCCGGCAGGGGAAGTGTCCCGGAGGTGGGAAATTCATCGTTAGGGAAAACATCGCTGCCGACGGTAGGTCGGTTCCAGATCTCGCCATCTATTGGCGAAAGATCACTGCCTCCTACTGATGAAGAAACATGTACTGTACTTACGGGACAGACGATCTTAGCAGTTCACCAATCAATCAATCAATGCCAAGGTGTCCGATCATACCAGTAGGTGATTTTCGACAGGTTCTAGAACTGTTGAGAATCGAATGCGAAGCTGCATCGTTTGCGAAATGTATTCCTCCGCCAATCTTATGGGCTGTTGTAATTCCTCACTGTGAGCTTAGTGCCGGTAGTTGGAGTTTAAGAATAGTTTTCACTAATGATTCACATTGTTAGAATATCGGCCTTAAAAATAATATTATTAAATTTGATCCTAATCATATCGATGAGCAAATGAGTGTAAGTATGCGTGTGAATGAAGACACTCGATGATGTCAAGTGATACACAATAAAATCCTAACTGCAAGTACCCACGTTGTTTACTTTCGTCACACTTTTAAAGACTAAAGTTTAAACAAATCATGCTGTATGAAAATAATATTTCTCCAAAATTAAGTTTTAAGTGTTTTTCTTTAGTTCTAGCTGCATGAATACATTGATATTCATTCTCCATTTGGCGGAATGTCAAGAATAATAGAGCTCAAACACAAGTTCGCCAACATTTGTGAAATAAATGCGAATCATTTCTATATGTTAAATTCCGAACACGCACCCAGTTTGGTTTAGATTCAATGAGAGTCAAAAAAATTGTTCACAGGACTGAACAGACAATACTGTAGTAAACATGTCCAGTCGGACCTCCATATATCAAAATTCTCAATAAATCGAATTATTTTTCTGTCTCTTGAAAATTCCGTTTAAATACGTTATACTGTACAGTAAAAATGTTCAGTATATTCTATAAATTATGTTCAACAATTCAGGTAGCTTTTCCATCGAGGCGAAACGTTCCAGATGAATTTCAGTGGGTTAAGAAATGTTAACAGTATTTTGAACGGAGTGCATTATATATGCAACGAGGCATTAGAATTTCTTTAAAATTTAAATTCAATGATTTAGTACTTATACAATATAAATTTCATGCTACTATTAAAAAGTGTGGGGTACGAACTATTAAAATATTTGTTAATTATTTATTGTTAAATTTTCCATTTTACCCAACTTTACACGATTTTTTAAAAGCATTTCCAAAAATGTTGTAATTATTTTTATGTGTCGAAGTTTCTATGTAATGAATATATTCAAAGGAACCGTCAGATTAGATATATGGAGGTCCCACTGTATTATAATATACTAGTTCTATATAAATATAATTAGTAGTATATTTATACATTTATGTTCATATATGTACGAAGGACCTGGAGCAGTAACGAGATGAGCTGTAATAAAATGTGCAATATCCGTTGCACTCGATCTGATTGGTATCCACAACTCTCGTCCGCCCCGCCCCCTTCTGCCACGAGAGTCGTGTCGCCCGCCGCCTCCACCACCACCATCACCGCCTCCGTCACCGCCGTCACCCGGCCGACATGTCAGCGGCGATGACGTGATGGAGAAAAATTACTGGAACAGGCCTTCTGTTTGCAGGAATGAGGCAAACAACGTGTAATGTAGTTGGCCGGCGCGCCGCTCGGGCGGCAGCGTCGACGAAGACGACAGCGCCGGCGCCGGCGCCCATCCGCCCGCTTCATTTGCAGAATGGCGTTGAGGGGCCTCGTTCATCAACGAAGTGCGGGCGGGGCGTGGGCCGGGGGCGGCGCGGGGCGGGGTGGGACGGAGATGGGGCGGGGCTGGGACGGCGCGTGGCGGAGAGGGCGGGGCGGCGCGAGGCGGGGTGGGGCGGGGCGGCGGACGGGGCGGGGTGGAGTGGGACGGACATGGGGTGGGCGGTGGCGTGGACGGGGCGGGGTGGCAGGACGGAGATGGGTGGCGCGGGGCGGGGTGGGGCGAGGCGGGGTGGGTGGGACGGAGATGGGGCGGCGGTGGGACCGCGGGCTGGGACGGCGCGTGGCGGAGAGGGCGGGGCGGCGTGAGGCGGGCGGGGCGGCGTGGACGGGGCGGGGCGGGGTGGACGGAGATGGGGCGGGGCGGGTGGGGCTGGCGGCCGGGGCGGCGCGTGGCGGGCGGAGCGGGGCGGCGCGAGGCGGGTGAGGCGGGGCGGCGTGGGACGGGGCGGTGGAGTGGGGAACGGAGATGGGGCGGCGCGCGGGCGGGTGGGGCGAGGCGGGGTGGGACGGAGATGGGCGGGGCGGGTGGGACTGGGCGGGCCGGGGACGGCGCGTGGCGGAGAGGGCGGGGCGAAGGGGCGGGTGGGGCGGGGCGGCGTGGACGGGCGTGGGGTGGGGCGGTGGGACTGGGCGGGCCGGGGACGGCGCGTGGCGGAGAGGGCGGGGCGGCGCGGGGCGGGTGGGGGCGGGGCGGCGTGACGGGCGGGGTGGAGTGGGACGGAGATGGGCGGGCGGGTGGGACTGGCGGGTTGGGACAGCGCGTGGCGGAGAGGGCGGGGCGGCGCGAGGGTGGGCGGCGGCGTGGGACGGGGCAGGTAGGGTGGACGAGAGATGGGGCAAGTGGACTGGGCGGTGGCCGGGACGGCGCGTGGCGGAGAGGGCGGGCGGCGCGAGGCGGGGTGGGGCGGCGTGGGACGGGGCGTGGGGTGGGGCGGACGGAGATGGGGCGGGGCGGGCCGGGGACGGCGCGTGGCGGAGGGCGGGGCGGCGCGAGGTGGGGCGGGGCGGGGTGGACTGGGCGCGCCGGGGACGGCGCGTGGCGGGAGGGCGGCGCGAGGCGGGGAGGGCGGGGCGGCGCGAGGCGGGGGCAGCGCGGCGGCGGCGCGAAGGTCAGGAACCGACCGGTGCGGCGGATCGGTCCGCGCCCAAAGTTATTGGCGGATTGCTAGTTCGCGTGAGTGAAATCCGGTATAACAATATTATCGCTGGTCCGAAGTACGTTGGTTGCAAATTACGTGAAATGAGTTTCACTGTATGGATAGGACCAGAAGCTGAAATCAAGTACGGCTAAATGAACATTTATAAATATCACATAAAATGAAAGCTTTATAGCACTTACCCACACACAAGTGTAGGTAAAGATCTGGCCAATGCCCAGCCTAGTTACCTGATTTCAATGACTACAGTCTACAACCATAAAACGCTTTCTATTTCCTTGTTATAGTGTAAAATCGCCATTTCTACAGTTACGTCAGTGGTATTTCGTCTTTCAGTGCTCATTTAATGTTTACGTACTATCATCGCAATACCCAATTGATGTTTAAGTAATATCATCAAAATGATTATTGGATGTGTACGTACTATCGTCGCAATGCAAATTGAATGTTTACGTCCCATCATCGCAATGCTCAATGGATGTGTTACATACTATCATTGCAATGCTCATTGGAAATATACATACTACCATAGCAATGCTCATTACATGTTACCGAAGTTCTCATACAGCTAGGTGAGCATATATTAACGTTAAAATATGATTTTATTATCTCTGGATGAAACGAACAGGTGTGTAATAGTGATTGTTGAATTCGTTTTTTTAACAAAAGTCATCACCACTTGCGTCTCTGCGGAAAAGTTCCGCGACTAAAGAAAATGTTTAAAACATAAATGCCCATTCCATACCTCGATCCATACCTTTCTAAATACACACACACGTACATACAAAAAATTATTGTCGTATATTTGCAAATTTGGGCTCGTGAACAGAGAGTCTAGCTTTCGATGAGAGTTCTCGGGTTCCTACCGGCGGCAAAGATGAAGCTGTTGTTTTCTAATACAGATCGTTTCAGTTTTCATAGCTATATGTCGAAAGAAAGCTGAGATACGCCAAATGAGCTACACACGATGATGGGAATACATCATGTTCGATATATGTTTCCCTTACCCCCGAGTGTGGTTATAAATAAAAAAAGAGCCCATACCTGAAAACATTGCTAGCTGAGAAAAGTCTTATTAATCCGACCGTAAATGCCAAATATATACATAGAAACATGTTGTTAAATGCATGTATTATTAGTAATTAAATACGAAAGAAAGCCTTTAATTATTTTGCAATTCATTAAGATATTCTGGAATCCGCCCTTGAACACTTCCCATTGGCGTTCTCCTTGCAGTGGCGGCTGCGGCAGGAGGTTCAAGGGCCACTGCACTCCCAAATAATACACATCCATCTTTTCTTTCCTTTTGTATATTTGATGTTAATGTAGTTCTTCGCCACGTTATTCCCCGATGTCATAATTCAAAACGCCCAGCATTTCATGTTCCCGGTTTCCCTTCATTGGTTAGGGGCGTTCGAGAAATGTGTCATATTACAATGCAGCTAAATATGGTTTTGCCACAAGCTCAGTGCTTTGGAGTTGTGAACATTGCAACATGGGACTTGCAAATGGTGGCTGTCTGCGGGCGCATTCCGAGATCGGTGACTTTGGAGTAGTTTCCTTGCAGGATGTCCAGAGCCAGTCGTCTGTCACTAGATAGGCCGGAAGTTGTCGTTATTTGAAGTTTGACCCGCGACGCCATGTGCAATCGTATTTTCACCAACGTGCTCTGACGGAGAATCTGTGAACTACTCATTTTCATAGTTTGCGCTCCCTCAGCTGGTTGACTTCGGTTAAATTTCTGTCTCCAGGAGCGTAGTGTGTGTGGGGGCTATACGTCTTTATTGAGGGACCGTTAACGGTCTCTAGCCACCAGTTACTATGAGTTTAGGAAAGAAATCTAGTAATTTACAACTGAATCGCATTGTCTGATGTGTGTGTTATGACTACAAGAAGATGATGGGTGTCCAATTGCACAAATTCAAAAGAATTTAAAGCCATTAAAACGTGGTGATTTGGGTTTTCAAGAAATGTGAAAAAGTGAGATTCATTTTTCGTATCTTACGTTTTTATGCATGTAACTTGTTGATTAATGCTGCTGTTATGTTATTATTTTAAATACGTCTGTAAAATAAATAATTTATATTTTACAGGCAGAATGGCTTTTTTTCAAATTTTCCTGTTACTTCTACGCTATTGGCTGTTTATTTGCCCAATAGAAATAAATTCGATTGCATATGGCGGCACCGGAAGTTAGACAAATAAAGCTTCTCTGTTTAACATTGAGTGCCGTCTCTGAGATGTACTCTTTGTCCAGAGTTACCTACTGACGAGTTTTTGAAACCCGACTCCCAATAGTTTTTTTTTCGGTTCACCAACAGGGTGCTGTAGTGCAGAAAACCTATTTTAATGATGAGGTCATAGTCTTAAAATCTCTATAAATTTATTTCTAACATCTTAAAATTAACTATAAATTTATATTTTATGTTTATACTTGAAATGTTATATTTAATATCTTGTATTGTGTGATTAAAATATAAATATGTCAAAAAATTATTGATTTCTCGGAAATCAAATTATCTAGTCTCCCCTCACCTTGCCGCAGGTCCTCCACTTCCCATTCACGAATGTTGTGCCCCCCACCCTCAAACATTGTCCCTGGAGCTACCTCTCCGTGGACCGGAATGGCATTGGTAGAGTATTTAAACAAAATATGTTTAAACCTCATGGAAGGTATCTGGGGTTATCCCTCAAAAGTAAATATGAGAAACTACAGGTGCGCCACATTCTATCTACCCAAAAATTGGGCAGAGTGGAATCTCAGCACTGTTATATTTTTTCACACGAAAATGGCATTTATAGGATATGGATCACGGGATCGGTCAATTAATGAAATACATTAGTTTGCCAACGTTTCGGGCCGTGGCCCTAGTCGGACTTGCAATGGACTTGTGTGCTTCAGCAACTCTATATTGGAGTTGGGCGGTAGGCGAACATGATGTTTGACCACTTAATGTATTAGTAAGGTGTGTACACTTTATATTACCTTGGCTTATATATATATATATATATATATATATATATATATATATATATATATATATATATATATATATATATAGTATATTATTTAATTGTTTATTTATTTTTCTTCATGCATTTTTGTGTGATTTCTAATGTTGTTGTTCAGAAAGGTTGTCCTTATTTATTGTGATTGTGTTTTTTTGTTAGCCCTGATGAAGGAATTAAATATTCCGAAACGTTGGCAAACTAATGTATTTCATTAATTGACCGATCCCGTGATCCATATCCTACTACTTATTAACGATCGTGATTTCTACAATGGAAAATGACATTCGTTCGTCAGCCAGCATAATTTATGAGGAAGCGAATGGATCTCAGCTACAAATGACTTCGGACTGATCGACGCGATCTGCAGTTCAAGAAAGGCGCCACCCACTCAATTCTACTTCTCTTCCTCGGCGTCTTGGGTTTGCCGGGTTTAGTAACAATTGGCCTGAGCCAGGCGTGTGAACATGCACCTGCACGAACTACTTGCAATGCTCATTAAATGTTATCTAGGATGCTCGGCGCTCCTACCAGCACAGGCCACTTCCCCTGACTCCGCTCGTATTTCACCTCCAAACCAAGAAAGAGGTGCACACTGCACATGCGCAAGCTAATTAATAGGAATAAATACCTTCCATACAAAACAGCAACAATACTCTACAAAACAATAATCAGACCGACTCTTCTCTATGCCTGTCCAGTATGGATTAATGCTGCAAAAACAAACATCAACAAAATTCAAATAGTACAGAACCAATTCCTACGTACCATCACTAATGCACCCTGGTTCATATCAAATCATCAATTACATAATGAATTCAACCTCGACCTCATCATTCACATCACATACCTATCCCATAAGTTCTTCTCTAATTTTCACCATATTCAAACATTATCCCCATTCAACATCTGTAAAAACCCCACTCATCCCACTCGCATCAAAAATAAATATCCATTCCATATATTTTGTAAATTACTTTCAGCCCTAGAATAATATCTATGAGGTGCCATCATGATTTCCTCAACCACTGTATTAGACTTAAGTTAGGTTAAGTGTTATAAGTTAAGCCATCTCTGCATATGTATAGTTTTATAGGAACTGATCTATGTACAAAAACAATCAAATAATAAGCAAGAATTTAAAAAAAGAATAACGCGCAAGCTATAGCGGAGGAAGTAAGAACAGCTTGCGCTCGAAATATCACTAAGAATGGTTTCTTTATATGAAAGTGTGTTTACCGGATATTTTGAAGCATTTATCAGAAATTTAAATTATGTTTATATACTTAATTCCTAAATGCTTTATTTCATGTTTATTTTTATCGTTCTTGAAGTAATTTTCGCAAAGGAGCAGGAATATTTTGAGTAGCAAATCCTTTGCATGTTTTCCTTTTGGATTATATTTGATCAATGATTCCTTTATTTGTTGTATATCACAGTATTGTTAATAAATAAGAATTATTGTTCATCACTCATACAGGCCAAGTGTTTTTTTGATAGAGAAAAATCTGTTTTCCTAACCTGAACATACGAAGTTAACGCAATTGATGCGCACCAAAGTAAACGCAATTCTGATAATTTCCATTCAAAAGTTTTAATTTTACTTTCTGATACCTTCAAGTAGTACGAGTGATGCATTTCATTTTAATGGATAATTTCCTTACTTTAGTAGGGGAAATGAGTCTTAATATCGCTAAATTTGGAACAGTGTCTGTCAACTGAATTCTCCAAAAACGTGTCATGACCAGTTACCACCGATCCGAAGAAGTCTGTGCAACCGTTATTCTCTAAAAGAGTATCATAAACCAATTACCGACAACCCGCAGAAGTCTGTTCAACTCTTACTTTTAAATCTTGAGGCAGTTACTCTGGACGTAAAGTTCACTTGCTCTAGCGTGACAGTTATCATCCCCGCGACCTTGGCATGCCTGGTCTAAAGCTACCTCATCCTTTCAGCCTGTCGTGGCACTTGCTGCCTTCGAACTTTGGAAGCATTATCTGAGGCACACAATCTTCAAACGTTTCTAAAAATTTCATCCGACACAATTTTTCACATTACTACTTTTAATTTATTAGGCTTAGCTGAATTACGATAAGTAAATTTTAACACGAATTACGTTAAGATTTTGGAAAACCTACAAATCGGTTCTTAGCAGTGTGCGCACTACTGGTACCCCCTTCGCCCCATTACAAAAATAAGTGCTGGCTTCTGGGTTTAGTGATAAAGAAAGCAATGCGGAGTAGCTTACGGATTTATTTCCTTTCAGGATTTCACAGCTGGTAGCCGAGGGTTAAAGTTTGGTTAATCCATGTATGACGATCCATACGGACTCGTCAAAACATTAATTCATTTTAATAGACTGGAAAGCGACATGTTTGGATTAAACAAATGACGGAATTGGAAGACTAGTATTTATTTATTTATATTATTTATTTCTTGCGCCGGAATTCTGGAACAATAGACAGACCGGGAAAAATAAATAAAGAAGAGGGGTTTATGAACATTTATACAAACGTTAAGCTTTTACAAGAAATCAAAACGATCAAAATTTTTCAAAAAGCAATCCACACATCGAGGCGAAAATCTTGAAGTAAGTAACAGTGCTAAAATTAACAGAACGGGAATAAAAAATAATAAAATGAAGAATAAATAACTAAAAGAATATTTTATTAATTACGAAGGTCGTGGGATCGAGTGCTAGCTAAATTTAAAGGGAAGACGCAATTATATTCTAAAGTAATTGACGAGCGGGAGAGACGGCAATTGTTTTGAACTTGATGGGAAGGTACAGCAACAAGAGAACAGAATGATTAGACTTGGTGCGGGCCGCATCGCTTATAGTTCACAATGCGTGCCTTCGCAGTATTCTATGCGCACCAAGATACTCGTACATAAGAATTTCCGAGCTTCATTTAGCTTTAAATATACCGCTTCTCGAAGAGTATTTTAAAAGCTTAGCTTCCAATTTCTTTTGTAAATTAAACGCGTCAATTAATGACATTATTAGAAATCTAGTTTTGTACGAGCCGGCTCCCACGGCCACGTACAAGAGTCCGAGAGATATGCTACAGTAAGTAGCACCGACGACCGACCTGGATGACCGAGGTGGCTGAGAGCGAGTACCGACTCAGCACCTCGGTCCGAAGGGTCGCGGGTTCGAGTCCCGCCTTGGGCATGGCTGTTTGTCCCTTGACTTTGTGTGTGTGTGTTGTCGCGGAGGGCCTTGCGTTCTGCTGACCCCAGATCAGAGGAGCCCGCAAGAGTGTTTGTCTAGTGTATGGTCGAGTATGCGTCCCTTCGGGACGTAAAGGGCAACTGGCTGTCGGCTGGATAAAAGCCCTAGGGGAAAAAAAGTAACACCAATACAGCAGAACGGGCCTAACGCCAATGCTGGCAAGAAAATTGCGGTAAACTACGCCAAAAGTGCGTCGAACGGCTATTTTCTTTCCTGGCCTTGTTTTTATTTTGTTACAGATCATCCATAGATGTCCGAAAGGATAGGGATGGCTAGGGAAGTGTGGCGGCATTGAACCTAGCAGCCACACGGAACTGTGCTGCAAAGCTCGAGGTCGCATCGCTGATGGAGGCCATATTTGATTTGCAGTTGTAGCTGAAGTGTATTATTTTTTAGTGTTACGTAAAAGGAGAATGCATGTTTTGACATTTGAAAACAAGGAAATGGACATGGAAACAATTTTTTGTATGAAAAGATGCTAATGCTGGAGGTCGGGGAACTCATGCGGCTTTTTCTGGTGAAGCTGACGGCGCCTCACGTAAGGGGAAGTTAACATTTAAAACAATTCGACGTGGCAATATGACAAAGCCAGTAATGTTTTATGACTAAATAGAATATTGAATTTCAAACGTAAAAATCGTAAAGAAAGTAGTAACCATAAAGAAAGGAATACGCGCACGTTTGAGTGATTTTCTCTTCTGAGGAAAAAGCTGCCCGTCACTTGTTGCTTTGTAGAACAGCGACCGTTTTATATATTCGGAATGTAAGGGATTGTTGTACCGTATTTACTCTGCTATGTTATTGCAGTATTCATGAAGACAGTTTTTATTAAAATATTTAATTCGTTGCAGTATTATAAGTAACTTCTTTTATTTCTGTCTCTTGAACAATGTACGTTCTATTTTTGGGAAACCACTTTTGGTGGTTTTGTTTAACAGCATTTTTGTTGCTGCATGCCACTTTTTATTATGGTAATAATTAGTGTTATTATTGATACTATATTATTATTATTATTATTATTATTATTATTATTAATAATAATAATAATGAAAACAATGAGAACATTACATAAATAACATTCTTTCAAATATATTTATTATAATTGAATTACAAAGACGTATTATTTTGGGTGGTAGAAACCTATTTTAATAAAGAAGCAAACGATACCTTATCTTGAATTCTATCTTCTTGCTCACTATTGCTACGTTATAATTTTGCCTTCATTCCAGTTGAATCTCACTTAATAATATACTCAATATTTTAAATTTTTACTTTACGGTGCATAGTTGCTTTAACATCAAGGACATCGAATACAATTTGGTGTAAAACAATGTAAACAATAGACGTCATAAATCGTTAATGTAATTTACGGGGATTTATGTTTAATTTAATAAAGTAGAAAGGTAATGAATTGGTTCATACATTTAATATTTAATAATAATATTTCGTTTATAATTTAATAGTAATATTTTTATTTATGGAATTGGTAATAAAAACATGTTAATATTTTTCAGACTCTATTGTAACAGCAATGTTGATTTGACAATGTCTATGTGTTTCAAATTGTATTTTCGTTGATATAATATCTACATAGACATATTTCTATCATATGTTTATACGTGTAATATCTACACATATCTATCAAATACGAATGTAATCTGTATATAACTCGGTTGGGCTTCAAACTGGCAAACTTCTCACGTAACAAAAGAGGAATGCCTTTTTCTGAATCAGAGGGTCATAATCCCATAACAAAGAAATAAGAGATCAGTTCGGTAATATTTTGTTATTGTGAAAATATTTTTTACCAATTTTTATACCAACCAGATTTTGTTTGAAATAGTAATTCTATTCAATACTACGCAACAGGCATTGAATAGTGTTGGGATATGTTTTTTCTTACCTCAACGTCGACAGCCATATTGTCGTTAGCGATGTTCTTGAATTCACCTTGTTCCACGAATTGTTATGAGGACGTCCATCATTTTATATTCTGGAAATTTGAAAACAAAGTTTCAGAATTAATCCAATAAAGTAACGTGCAACGTGACAGAGGAAGAAGAATCTAAGGACTGCAACAGCACATTTTATAGAAATTTACAAAGAAAAGATCTATACCTTCTCCCAATAATTTACAAGTAATGTTGGTGAAATGTGTTGTTTTTTGTGTTATTCTACTCAATAATTCTAAAGTTTCTTGACAGACTTTTGAGACGTTCGTGCTCCTTTCCCCAGTGTTTATCATATTACTTCCCCCCCACATGAAATACTATAGTACCAGAAAGAAAAGTATTGGCATTACCTCATCAATACGATATCGAATTTTTGGTTGTAAAATCCCTGCTTAAGGTTTTTTTCCCTGTAACTTTGTACACACGTCAGTATTGAAGCCTTTTATTGTTGTTCAAAAGATGTGATTAAGATTAGATACATGGAATTATTTTGAACCTGCAGGTCGCGGGGAGAAATTATTTTGAACCCGGAAATCGTCTATCAGTGTGTATATATCTGTGTGTGGGAGTGTGTGGCAGTGTGTGTATGGCTCACATTCTGTTAACCTGTATTAAGTCTTCTTTTCATAATTCATCGTTTTTGTTTAATGAGAGAGGTAATATCATAAATAAACCATGTATGTTTCTTCATACATAGTTAATATAGTTCAACATATTTGAAGAAAGGTAATTTTTTTCATTCTCTACAAATTCAAAACAACTTTGTAGGTCTTTAATATACTTTATACAAAATAATAACTTACTTTACTACTGCGAAGAACACATTTAATATTTATAAAATGTGACGTGCATCTCAATAATCTAGAAGCGCAAGCTCTACTGAACTGAAATAATATTGACCAACGTTAGATGTGTTATATTTTTGGCAAAAGTGTACATGCACTTTAAAGAGAAATAGTATCATTACATTCTAGTGCGTTTTTATGCGGGTGTTATTTTGACCTAAATAACTACATGATTATTAAGATAGACAGCAAAGGCGAGATCACGAGTTACTCAGAAATGCTACTCGTACATTACTCCATTATTACGTTGTCAGTTTGCTATGCAAAAGTCGGGTCGGTTTAAACCAGTTTCTTTGGTCAGTTCTTTGGTTTTACTTTTTGCAAGCAGCGATATACAATTACGTTTTCCTAAGATACAGATATGTGACGACTATTTTAAGAGACAGAAAATATGAAAAGTGAATAGAAATTTTTTAATTTTCTTTATCAGGACTTCTTCTAAATTATAAAAATCGATTGATGCCTTTCTTGTTAAACATTTTATCTCCTTTCCAGCTTTCTTATCTCCTTATATTTTTTATTTATTCTCTACTAGTCAAGGAAATGAAAATTAAGTTAACAAATCTGTCGTTTCCGCATTTTAAAGGACACGACGGATTCCTATGTTCCTTACAGTAAATATTAAACGATGTACACAGATTTATTTAAAAATGTGAAAAATAATTTCTGGATATTTTTAGTAAATAATATTCTATGTTTAACGATAAAAAAGTACTTCAAATATGAATAGAAAGAACAATTAACAATATCTAGAAATTGATCTAGTCACTGCAAATTGAGTCATATACATCTATTTAATTAAAAGCGCGCCCTCTATCAAATTTGTAACAACCCTTCTGTACTTAATATGTTTCATATAAATAATCAATGTCCATTTTCACTACCGACAAACAAGTGTTTCCGTAGGAGAAAATATTTGAGTCAAAGTTTGTAAAGAACTGAAAATCTTTAATGAAATCTAAAGCATTCTTTATTTATCTCTAATGTAAAGTGTGTCTTTTAAGATAAAGTGTATTTTGTATTAATTGTAACTAATAGTGTAAATGTTTCCTACTGAGTCCCTTTTGTTTAATATTACACCGAATGTCTTTTTCATTAAGTATTGATGTTACTGTGTTATTACGGTACGCTTAATGTGAAAAAGATAATTTTTTATGAACACATTTATTGCTCCTTAACTGCTAGTAAAATTCAAGAGTCGCTAATGAACATTGATATTGAAGCAGCTATCAATAAACTGACAAAAATATGCCTTAGAAAATGTGTACCCATCTATGTTTATATGTTATATTTTAAAAATTATATTTTAAATCGATTTTATATTTTATATTTTAAACCGACAATTTCTTTGTGTTAGATACCCTAGTAAAACAGGCGCTTGCGCGTAAACGAGGCCACTTATATTGCAGTTTTGTAGATTTCGAAAAGGCTTTTGACTCTATCAATAGGGAAGCTTTATAGCGAAACTAAATGAGCTCGGCGTCTCACGTAAAGTTTTAAAAGTGTTGCAGAGCATGTACAGAGAAGTAAATTTCTGTGTCAGGTGCGGTGATGGAAGTACAACGTGAAAAATAAAATCCACAGTAGGAGTAAGACGGCTGTCCTCTCTCATCGCTATTGTTTATCTTGTTTATAAACGATTTATTGACGTGGGTACAGGAAGCGGATACATCTGCGCCGGAAATTGAGGGCCTGAACATTCCCAGACTACTATATGCTGATGATTTAGTTTTATGTTCGGAGACTACTGACGGCTTACAGAAAAGTTTAAATATCCTAGAAACGTATAGTGAGACGTGGGGACTAAAAGTAAATATTCAAAAAACGAAAGTAGTTGCCTTCAAGAACGGGTTTATCTGGGGTAACAAAGAGAAATGGTATTACGCTCAGAAGGAGATCGACAGGGTCAAAACATTACCATCACCGGGTTTATATATCTTGGGGCAAAATTTTCCATGAATGGGGGATGGAATAATCACATAGTGGCGGCGCACAGTAAAGGAAGAATTGCGCTCAAAGAAATCGTTTGCGCAGTGCGCAGGGTTCTGGAATTGCCTTTAAAGGAGTGCGATACAATGTTCAAATCGCTAGTTCTCCTAGCTATGAATTATGGAGCAGAAATCTGGGGAGTGGATAGGATAGATCGACTAGAAAGCGTCGAAACAGATTATTTCAAATTAATTCTCGGAGTCTCTATATTCGCAGCAAATGCCGTAGTCTTAAGAGAGGTCGGTAGTGTAGGAATTTAGAATGATTTTAAAATGGAACCCATTAAACTTTGGATTAAATTAGCAGGTGAACAGGCTGACACACTTATACATAGATGTTTTAGAGTGCAGTTACACGGAAGCAACCAACGCTACTGGTCGTACAATATTAAACTGCTACTGGAACGTACCGGTCTGGGAGACGTTTCTCCGGAGATGGTGGGAGATAGGGGAACACGTGAGATAGAACGGCTAATTTCCGGTAGACTGGCGGATATTAAGAGGCAAGAGATCTTGGCAGCAACGGCCGAAAAACGTTCGCTAGTTGCCCAAATTCACGCGCGTCCGTTTTGGGGTTGCGAAAGTTACGTACACGCACTTCGAAAGGACGAAAGAGGGGGATAGGCTTGGTTCAGGGTCGGGGGGTGGATGCAACGTAGATTAAAGGACTCTAATGGTAATGGCATCTGTGTGCTTTGCGGTGATAGGGAAGACTGGATCCACATCCTTTTAATTTGCAGTGCGACCGAAACTTGGAGAGGAAAATGGATGGGAATGGGAAATTACTACTTCCAACATAGGAACATAACGCTCACCCAAAACATTCTAGGTGATAAAAGATCTAACTTCATGAAAGAATTAGGAACATTTCTAGGAAAGGTTCGGACCATTAGGGAAACTGAAATTAGGGAGTGGGAAAACAGCACTGGTTAGTACCAGCGGAGCCTAGACTGGAGAGAAATAAATAAATAAGTCAATAAACTAACAATAATTAAGTTAAATCAGTAAGTTATGTGAAGTTAGTAAACAGTAAAAAAAGTCATAAGTCGTAGTCAATTGTTAATTATAAGTACATAAATAAATCAATAAAATAAAATAAATAAAATTAAAATAAAATGAAACTGTCAAAGAATAAGTACATTAGAAGGTGAAGGGAAGTGGGAATCGGAAATGTAAGGGCAGAGGCGTTAGTGCGGACGATCTTCTGTGGTGCTGTTTGATTTCAGGTGTTGAGGAGGCCAAACACTGGAAGGAGAATGCGTGACGCCCGCGCCAAATAAATAAATAAATAGTTTAAAAACAAAAATAGGATATATTAACATGTACTCGGCTTCTGGCGGCAGGTTTTTCCCCCTTCAGGGTTTTTTTCCGCAGCCGTACCTTATGGTTTCTTTTCCGCGGCATTGATGCGATGGAGAGACAATTTGGGGTGAATACCAGAATACGAAAGGTTAGAACGCGGTAGAATGTAGGTATTGTAATGGCTTAAAGACCTTCGGCCTAGCCACTTAGCATCAATTTTTCGTTTGTATGTAATTATTACCTATGAAATAAAATAAATAAATAAATAAATATTTTAAAAAATTATTAACAGTTCTGAAACATCTGGAGACTTACCGAGGTGATTCATTTTAGCTATTGACCATTAAACTAATGTTTAAAAAAACCTTTTCCTTGCTCAGTGATTTCTTAAAGATTAGTCAAAACATAATTCGCCCCTTCTTAAACCTGCATACTCAATACCCACTTGAATCGATGTATTGTTTATTTTGTGTCTCCGGGTGCGTCAACTGCTTTGGTTACCTGCTAGTGTAGGACATGATTTTATCACGGGAGGGGGCGGAGATCTCCCGCTGGATGGTGAGATCCGGCGCCGATCTACATGTCGGCATGCAACGTTTACCCCACCCAAGTATTTCCCACCGGTGGGGCACCGCCCCAGTCGATACAACCTGTAACCTTCCGACATGTGTATAGTGTAGTGCATGTTAGTGTGAGTGTGTGTGTATAAGGGGAGAGGATAGGACAAGGAAGAGAAAGGGAAAATCGCGCGCGGTCCGTGGCCCGTTTGGCAGGGTACTGCTCCGACATTCGCCTGGTGTTAATCGGCGAAAGATGGGGATGGGCCATATGAGTGGATTTAATAAGACTAGTCTACTCAGTGAGACAGACACGCGGAAGAGGCTGGTGTCTAAACTATTCATTGTATTTTCACCCCATCAATCGGTCTTACTGAAGTCGCAAGCCCTCGAATTTTATTTAAGCCGCCGAATTCTGGGAGGTACTTTCATTGAAGCATTGACAACTTTTGAAAATTTTCTTTAAAATTGCACCAAATTTTTGCATTAAATTTCTCGTTTGTTGAGACCAGTGTACGATTATAACTGGTAGTGCACAGACATTCTCATAGTTGATTGGTTGTTAGTGATTCTGGGCCCGTCAACATCTTAGGTCATGCGTCCCGTAAGTATAGTACATGTTCTCCCCCTCAACCAGGAACCCTCAACCTCCTCAGCCAGGAATCTCCCACCAGCGGGGTACCGCCCCAGCCGCGACAAGTTATAAGATCTCGACCGGTCTCCCTGCATGTGTGCTAATGTAGTGTGTGTGTGTGTATGTGTAAGAGGAGAGGACAGGACAAGGAAGAGGAAGGAAAGATCGCGCGCGGTCCGAGGCCCGTTACAGTATTGTTCCGGTGATGATCGGAGAAACCACGGAAAAGTTCGATCAGACCAGCTCTTGTCGAAAGCCACACTCGAGAATCGAATCCTAGGACCATCCGGCAAGAGGCATAGTGACATCAGTTGATACCCTGAGACACCTCAGCTTGTTTCTTGTATAGAATAAATTCTCCTGAAACTGGATGATATACTATCTGAGAATAAAAGCGTTACCGTTGCCAATATTTTTATTATAGTATTAGCAGCTTTCATGGCTGATCAATAATCAGACATCTGGTTTAAAACATGTGAAGTACGTCTTTGGATGTCAGCTCTGTTTAGACGATGAGACCAGGAGCCTACTCACTGCCTCCACCTACAAACTAACGACGCGAGTTCCGCCGCGAAACTCAGGCTCGGGACTCTCCACTGGAATTCACGGCAACCTCCGATTCCTCCGTGCGTGCGGGGAGAGGGGGACTCAAATTATTCTCAATTCGCGTTATGTAATGTATGGACGTGGACGACCCCCTAGTATAGTTGGCTTGCGGGTCGCGTCCCCGCCACCCGCCCGGCCACGCGGCACCGAATCCGAGTTCAAGACACGCGGAGACGCACGGAGCAGACCCGGCGATTGACAAGCTGGGAAGGGAAGAGGGAGAGGTAATGTTGACTTATTTATGACTCCAGTACGGAGTCTGCCTTCGTACATCGTACGAACCACAAGATGGCGCCATCTTGGTACTGATCACCATGTTTACTTAATGTTTTTAATGTAACTTGGAGCCACTGACGATAGGAAAAAATTCTCGAAACACGTGTATGGCTACATTTTCTACACAGTAAATTTATATAGCCTACTATCGTGGTTGATACCTCTTACATCCCGGATAATTTAATTGCTTACACTTTTGCCGCCCATGTTGTTCAGAGAGACGGATAGACAATTTGCCGTAAGCTATTTTTTTGGGGGGTCAAGAAGCCACCAAACATTGATTCCGAACACATAGCCAGTTAGAGGAAGTAATGTACTACATACAGTAACAAGAATTAGCTATTACATAACTTTCTCTAAACTCTGTATGTTGTACGCGAGAAAATAATATTACAATTAGATTTGAAAACAGCATGAGAAATTCTAATATGATTGTTCTTTCATTCTGCCGAACAATATCATTCCAAAAATAATACAATGCCGGTGTAATGTTTTCGACAATCTTGTAATTATCCACAAGGAGCTACTTGTAGTATCCCAGTTGGAATTCCGTTGCTGACACAAAGTCGCTGTGCTTCGAATACAGCTGTGATAAAAAGCTGATTATTTAAGTAGTTCGTTGAGTTGAATAAGTTGAACCATTCGTTTTACTTCCTCCGGTCCCTTTTCTTGTTTTCCAAAAGCACTTTTCCCCTGATTTGCGAGCAGTGCGAATCGAGTGAAATAAACATCACAGTACCCGCAGCGCACGTTTTGTTTCCCGTCCTTCCCCTCTTGCCTCCAGTTCCTGAGTCCACCCTTCGTTTGAAATGGTCGTTCCAACAAAGTCAAACTGCGAGCGCTTGTGCAAAGGAGGTTCCTGGAGCCTCCGCCGCCGCTAAACGAATGAAGCACCATTTGAAGCTCTCAACTGAGTTACCACAGTCCCTCAATTGATTTTCCTTTGAACAGAAACGATTATGAAGTTGTTTCTGGTTAGACTGGTCCGAACGAAAGGAATTACTAAAATTTTTATGGCGAATTTATTTATTTATGGGTTACCTGCTGTTTAAATATTTTTATTTACACGGTGTAGTAATATGACAAATTGTATGAAGTAACTTGTAATAATCAGACAACTGCTGAGCTTGTTGAGTCTCCAAACTTGCTTTACATTCCATGCCACAAACGATGCCGGAGGTGTTTCTGGTTCGGTGGGTGGGAACAAAAGGAAATGAACATCAGCCTTCTTCGACGTTTCCATTTTTCCTTTGTTCCCCTGACGTATTTTAAATACAAGTTTTTGTGTACCAGCATTATGAACGTCTTTTTCTGTTGCAAGAAATCGTTTGTAATGGGGCATTTTACGGTACAAATGATGACGTATTAATTTTACGGCCCAAGTGATTGCGTCCAGCCAATCACAGTGAGAGAATCGTGGGGTGGTAGCTGTAAACGGAACAGACGACCATAGTTTTCTCGCACGGATGTCAAACACCCCAGACACCCAAGAACGTTGTTTCGTAAAATGAAGTTTGTTTCTCTTATAAATTTATAATGCTGTTACACAAAGAATAGCATATGAAACTCGTTTATAATGTTGCTTTACTGCACTCGTACAAATTTGAAAACTCGCTCCTAACGCCGCTCATTTTCAAAACATGTACTCATGCAAAAAAGCTTAATATTATAAACTAATTTCATAAACTACTATTTTAGTTTGGAAATAACGGAATGCGCTCTAAAACATTGTGCGAAATTACATTTCATGTGGAAAAAATGTGAAAACAGCAATAGCAATTAAAGTAAGCGGTTAAAATAATAACATTGCATTCTGAATTTAAGTTTTACTATGCATTTCGTATATTTAAAGAGTTTTATTCCGTTTTGGTCGGTATCAATGTAATATTATTGGTATTCCTGGGCATTGTCGCAATGCAATTGACAAGCCTTCAATTGTCATTGATCAATCTTCAATAAATACATATGATTATTTTACTTTAAATAATGAAAACACCACACCACTTCCTGCTCTTACCAAAATCTTCCCGACGTGTCGCGACGTGGAAACAATTTACGCAGAGAGTTGCAGAGCTGGATCAGGAGAAGCTTCAAATTCAGGCATTAAGTGAAATTAGAGTAAATTTACAATACGGAAGTAAAATAAAGGACCAGAAGAACGGAAGTATTTTTGGAGCAACAGTTGTCTTTTATTTGTGACCTATGGGATCATGAGGCTCCTGAAAATATTTTGAAACTCAAACTATCGTAGTCTCCTACGACAAAGTCGTGAAAGTACGTGTGATACATTCCGTGATGGTAGCTGAGATCTTGTGGTAATCCATTAGAGAAATAAGGATAATCATCCACAACAATATTATTGCTGTGGATGATTATTCCTACTTCCATAAGTGTCATGCCCTTACAAAGAGCAACGTGATAGCAAAGAGGAAAATTGCAGTGAAAAAGTGGGCAAAGAAATTACCATAAATGTGCAATTTGTAAAGAAAGTCAAAAGCAATATCTAGTTTCTTTAATTAAATTTCAATGTAATATCTTGCATTTCTCTCCTAACTGTAATAATACAGAACGTATTTTTTAGTTTTAATAAAAGGCAATCATAAAAATTAGGTAAAACATCATTAAAAAGAAACAACAAATTGTCCTAATTCCATTTTGAATACACTTAACTAACGTGGTAATGAAAACAACTAAAAATATATTCAGTTATAATTTTGTCGAATTTTGCAAATCAATAATATTCAAAATAGAGCATTCTAATTAATTTATAGTAACTTACTAACGCAATTTTTCCTTCAAACGAAATTCGTTGTTCATTATTAGTTACTTCTATAAGGTCATGTAAATTTTTTGAAACTTTTAGTAGTTTTCGCGCAATATTGCTTGCAATATGAGAATTTTTGAAAAATTATAGAAACAAGATTTTCTCAAAAACGACTCCAAATGTTTCCTTTAAATTTTTGGTAGTGGTAATGGCAGCTAGATCCTATACGATGACATAAACGCCATATTCGATTCTTTTGTTTTTTCAAAAATTACAAATATGAAATATTTTTGACTTGTCACTCACGTCGGTAATATTTACATTAGGATTGGAAAAAAAGAAGGTAAGGGGTAAGGAAAGAAAGGAAAACTATAATATTCCAAAACATCACCTTTTTCAATTTCTTTTTCATTTAGGATTGCACTAATATTAAAATAATTTGTAAAAAATAAACAGGAACATCTTCCCTTAATAGGTAACACAAATCGTTTAGCAAAACCTATCGGAAAATTGCTTCATAGCAACTGACCAAAGCTTGTGCGAGATGGACCGAAGAAGTACTCTGCATTATTTCGTTAGGCCTGTGAGTCAATGACGCATCCTCTTTTAGTGGCTTGCTATTCTCGCGTTGAGCGGCATTGAAGTGTGCACGCTCTTTGCTGAAGCGTTGGTTGTGTACACAAAAGTAATACAGCTCGGGTGTTGGGAAAGACTCTTGCTGGGCTGTTAATTTTTCATATCTCCTGAGCCGCAGTTTATAGGCTCTGAGGATTCCTGCGTTTTTTAATAAATTTGAATTATACGTGTACGTATTGATATACTTAGCAAGGTGATGCAGGGATTTTACAGATGGAGTACCACCAATTTATCTCTTAATATCACGAAATGGCCTACGTAACCTGAATTCTTTTCTCATTTCTCTCATTAACTAAGCTTTAGATTTCCTTCCCGCATGTCCAGATTGGTTTTAATACTTACTCCTTACACTTGATTGCATGCTTAATTTTTCAAGCACTCTCGAATAAAAATCGGTTTGTCGAATTTTTTGTATATTTTACGAAACACAGATTTCAGTGCGTTTCAGTGCATTTCAATAAGCGAATTGTCCCTTTTGTAATTAAAAACTTCAGCTTTGAAGATAACGTAATATATCGATTCTTAAGAAGCAATCTCTCTCAATTTCAAAGCAGGAATTTAATAGTAGGCAAAATGTAACATATATTCTTCCAATAAGTTAAATGAATACTTATATTATTTTGCATTTTATAAAAAGACAATTTTTGGTAAAAATGGAAATTCACGGTGTTGTTTCTTAACAATAGAACGCCCGGTCCTTGCATTTATCGAGCGTACCTGAGCGCCGTCATTTTGACGGCTCGCATTTAATGAGCTATTTCGGGATTTGTGTGAAATTCATATTCACAAATACACACAATAAGTACTTCAGTTATCATTTTATTGCTGAATAACAGGAATGTATGGAATTGACATGAAAAAAATTACGAAAATTAGAAGAATGTATGGAATTGACATGAAAACAATTACGAAAATTCTGGCTGCTCACTCGGGGGTTCCCTTTCGTCGTAAGATGTCACAGACAGTCCCGATAGCGTTTCATTTCATCACCGATTTCTAACATCGACACTTCAGATACGATGAACACTAAGACTTTTCAACAAAGAGAGCGTCCATGGTTTCACGAGAGATAAGATGATATAAACAAAACAAGTCGACACACGGAGCGCCCAGCCTAGCATCTATAGGGAAATAGTCAATTTGACGGCTGTTGAGCGTTCAAGATAAATTGATCAATATAACAATTTCGAATGGATTAATATATTTGAAATTTTCACTTATAGTTTAAATCGTAAGTATGTTTAAAAAAAGTAATCACAATGGATTACTGTTCATTTTTTTAAAGATAACATTACTTGAATATGTTGTAGCCGTCAAAATGACGGCGTCGGTCGTATTAGCGTTAATAGTTGATACGTGGAAAGCTCGCTACTATGCTGTGAAGCGAACCACTGTGCCAAGCGTGTGTGTGTGGGGGGGGGGGGAGGCCACATTGTAAGGCAGGTGCTAGCCACGTGTGCCCATCCCGGCGTCGCGTCGGTGGTGGCTGTGAAATAGGCCAGTGTCGCCACGAGCAAGAGGAAAAAGGACGCCCGCATGCCTCACACTCTTTCGACTCGCGAGTGCGCTTCTGCCTTCGAAAAAGAGCACCCGGCCCCCACACACTCCAGCAGAGGCGGACCCGGAAACACTTTTCCCGGGCGCGCGGCTTCAACTGGTGAAATATTTCGATATTATTTGTACATGTGTTAAAACTAGTTTTATCCATGAGGGAGAAATGTTGATTACAGAAAGCGTTAATGCGAGGGACTTTATCTTTCGATAAAACTCGATTTGTCCAGAATACAATACACTGTTTCTTTCATTATTTTTTCATTATTCGGTAATGTAATTGGATATCAATTTGAAAGAATTGATATATGGTGTGCATTTTGAATTTGAAGATTGCAGTTTTTCACGATTTCCGGTATTAAATGACATATTTCGTTTTTCTGCCTCAACTTACAGAGCTGTCAGCATCATGAGTTAAACATGATAAATATTCGGTTTGAAAACTATACAGTACATAATGCAAGATCAATATGTTATTGGAACAAATTATTTTACTTTAACTCCTTAGGGAGATAAAATTGTTTTCAGAGGTACACGGAGGTTAAGTCACTTAAATATAATAAAAGTAGATGTAAACAGTGTACGTCAACTGCATTAAAAAACACTCTTCAGACTAAACTGACATACACTTTTCTTAAAATCCTCTGACGAAATTTTGACAAATTTCCCAGATGTGACATACTAAATAAAGGCACTAATTTTTATTACAATATTTTTAGAGAGTGAATGAAAATTAATTACAAAATGGCTGGTCAACGATTGTCGTGTCCGTTATATTCACAATGCACAACGAATGCGGGCAGTAAGGGCGAACAGTGAGGACAGACGATTTTCAATTCACAGCTCGCCCTTATTGGTCGTCCTCACTTCCCTCACTACTTGGCGAACACTTGAATCATCTTGTCCTACTCGCTCTGTCTCTTGTTTCTCGCGCATAGCGCGTATCTTCCAACTTGAGCTGAAAAAGAACATTCAGGAGATGCTGAGCCCGCCGCTTCCTGTCCCAGCAAGCACTCCATCGCAGTCCTTATTGTTTTTAGCCAATCCTTAGTTTTTTCGTTCCCTCTTCAACATTAGATTTGATAAGTTCTTGCCCCAGGTCAAATATAAATTTTCTTCTTTTACAACATTTTCCCTCGTCTAAGCTGCCTCGACATTCCCCTTTGGAATGTAAAATCACACGAACATTTACTCTCTATTACAGATGTAGACTGACACGATGATTCAAACAGGTAACTGGAAACTTGAAAGAGTTTCAGTAATGCTACTTTCAGGATAATCAAAATATTGGCGCGCCAATCCAAGTATAATATTCAAAATATTATTCCATTCATAATGAATGGAAATTAGTGACACGGGATACCAAGCGAGGTACAATACTTATGAGGTACTTATTTTTAGTTAGTACACGTAAAATACCTTAAAACTATTACAATAGTTTACAAGTCACTGTATATTGAAGTATTTCGGACAATGTAACGAAATTTTAATATCACATAATAAGCGAAATGTATACAACAAGAAAAAAGTGAGATTGGGGTACACGTGTGGTATACGGATGGATACTCATTAGCAAATATGACATAAGCACGTACGCGTGTTTGAACATAAGGAAAACATCAAAGGACAATGGTTTAAAAAGGTTTTGTAAATGACACGAAGTTTACACGGGATCATTTCCTCGAGAGAATTAGAGCGTCTACACTTGGACCTTCGTATTCGCGAATAAAGCTCAACTAAAACTTAGGACGATCTCAGAAAGCTTTGCTAGCGCACTCGCGCGGATGCTATAGGAAATATAAAAATGTTTTGTTTGATATTTAATGAAATATTAAACTTTATGTCCAATGAAGATCGCCTTGTAATAAAGTTCGAATGATACACGTTTCATTACGATGTACATATTTAGTAGCAAACAGTGCTTCTGCAAGCAGTTCGATGTAGTATTATTTGCCGACGTCATGACAACTAAGGACTATCACGCAACGACTGTTCGAATTATAAAAAGTTGTAGATTAATAACAGAGTAAATAAAACATAATTTATTGCACATGACTCTGAGTGAGACATTTGCTTTACAAGATATTAAGTCGTTTATGTATTACACGACCAAAATAACCACCCTTATATACACTGAAGAACAAAACAAACTGGTACACCTGCCTATCTATCGTGTAGGGCCCCCACGAGCACGCAGACGCGCAGCAAAACGACGTACCGGGAGCGGTGGCTCAGTGCATCAACTGATGTCACTGCAGCGCCTCTGACCGGGAGGTCCTAGGTTCCCACTACCCACGGCGGCAGGATTTTCGACGCTACCTTTTCAGCTAGGTCAAATTCAGTCGCCGTCTGGAGGAGAATTCTAGCGGCCGGCTGCTCTGATCGGTAGTTTATCGTGGTTTCTCCGATCAACACCAGGCGAATGCCGGAGCAGTACCCTAACAAACGGGCCATGGACCGCGCGCGATCTTTCCTTCCTTGTCCTATCCTCTCCCCTTACACACACACTTACACTAACATGCACTACACTACCACATACTCCGGGAGACCGGTTGGGGAGGTGCCCCGCTGGTGGGAGAGTCCTGGTTAGGGGGAAACCCCACTAGCCGACGGTAGGTCGGCACCGGATCTCGCCATCCAGCAGGTCATGTCCCGAGAAAAGAACATGCACTACACTAACGGGACTAATGACCAAAGTAGTTGACGCGCCCGGAAACACGAAAAAATCAGTCAATCAATCAAAACGACGTGGCATGGACTATACTAATGACTGAAGTACTGCTGGAGGTAATTGACACCATGAATCCTGCATGGCTCTCCATAAACTCGTAACAGTACGAGCAGGTGGAGATCTCTTCTGAACAGCACGTTGCGAGGCATCCAAGATATGCTCAATAATGTTCATGTCTGGGGATTTGGGGATTTTGGTGGCCAGTGGAAGTGTTTAGATCCAGAACAGTGTTCCTGGAGCCACTCTGTAGCAATTCTGGAAGTGTTGGCTGTTGCATTGTCGTGCTCGAATTGCCCAAGGCCATCGGGATGCACAATAGATAAGAATGGGTGAAGGTGATCAGACAGGGTACTTTCGTACGTGGCACCTGTTAGAGTCGTTTCAGGGGTCCCATATCACTCCAACTGCACGCGCCTCATACCATGACAGAGCCTTCACCAGCCTGAACTGTTCCGAGATGACATGCGGGCCCATGGATTCATGAGGTTGTCGCCATACTCGTACACGTCCATCTGCTCGAAACAATCTGAAACGAGACTTGCCAGAACAGACGTGTTTCCAGTCATCAACAGTCCAATGACGCAGTTGAGAGGCCCAGACGAGGCGTAAAGCTTTGTGTCGTCCAGTCATCAAGGGTACACGAGTGAGCCTTTGGCTCCGAAACCCCAAATTAATGTCTCGTTGAATGGTTTGCATGTTGGCACTCGTTGATGGCCCAGCATTGAAATCTGTAGCAATTTGCAGAAGGATTGTACTTCTATCACGTATAATGATTCTCCTCAGTCAGATTCCCTTCGGTCCCGTTCTTGTACGATCTTTTTGTGACCGCAGCGATGCCAGAGGTTTGATGTTTTACTGGATTCCCGATATTCACGGTACACTTGTGATATGGTCGTATGGGAAAATCCAAATTTCATCGCGACCTCGGAGATGCTATGCCCCATCTATCTTGCGCCGACTACAACACCACGTTCAAACTCGCTTAAATCGTGATAACCTGCCATTGTAGCAGCAGTGACCGATCTAACAGCTGTGCCAGACTGGTTGTTTTATATAGACGTTGTTGACCGGAGCGCCGTATTCTGATTGGTTCCTGATCTCTTTATTTCAATAAGCATGGCTATATCAGTTTTTTCGGCTCTTCAGAGTAATTCCTTTCGTTAATAACTATTTTGATAGTGTCTTTTATACAGTGCACTATTTTAGTTGTACTTTTTGCTTATTAATATATGATTGTGTACAAATCTGGAAGATCGATATAAACGGCTTTGAAGGAAATTTTGGATCGAGAAACGTTATTCCAAAGTTTATACAATAGAGTTTATTACGACAATATGGGTGTCTGTTACGAGGGCGAGGTGGTTTAAAAAAGATATTATATAACATTTACGTAAAAAACGAGTAAATGGGCTTCGTCGAGAGATATATCATTTATCGAGAGAACATTGAGGATAAGATTAAAACAAATTTACGGATCACAGATGCTGCGATAAATGAACATTCTGATTTTTACGATAAAAATATTGAATTAAAGAAGATTTTTACAAAACCACACTTTCAGATCCCACAGGATTTTTGCGATGTTCTCTTTACTGGGCTGGGAATTTGCAGTTTCACCAAATTCCGCTTTTCTTCTGACAGAACTCGGCGTTTTCCAATGTGTCACAAATCACCCCGGTATCTTGAAGTTTCAGCGACCTCGAAGAAAGAAACCACCTTTTTCAACCTTCCTTAGAGTGAGAAAAACGAAAAGAAAGGATCGTCTTGAATGATCTGTTCTTGCAAACTTTTACACCTGCAATATATTATTTCGGATAGTCTACCAAAAATAGGCGATCCCAAGAAATTTTCGATCATTTCAGTACTGAAAGGATACCTGTGTTACAGGTTTGAAATTTTAAGCTGATGAATCAGAATCACTAAAAATGGCTTGATGGCATGGGGATTTAAAATGATCTTACTTTACTATCACCGCGTATTTTCTGAATCATTTTCTGCGTCAGACTCGAATTATACACAATATAAATATATAATGTCAGATCATACGTCGGATAATAATATTAACAAAGGCCTGGAAATAACTGTCATTTGTCAATTGCTTTATTAGGAAAAGCATTTAACGATTATGCGTCACATGCTCTGGAGTTGCAACGATTCTTGCAATTGTCATGCCACATTAATATTAGCTGCACACCGAAAACAGAGTAGGACTGTAAGTAGATTGAGAAAAATTATGTTTAGATAATAGTATATTTTAATAATAATAATAATAATAATAATAATAATAATAATAATAATAATTCATAAGGATGGTTCAAAAGACAGCCGGTTTATAGAATAAAACTTTTTCATCACAAAATAAACAGAACATATGACATAATATTTGCTCGAAAAAATAACATTTTCATTGAAAATGGAATTCAGCAATAAGAGAGAATTTGAAACACGATTGGTTTCACTCACGGCGTTGTCCAGCACTTTTTCTTCGTAAATGCGATGTTTTCGCGTAAAATCTGTAAAGCTAATGGTGCTACTAAAGTGCATACTTCGCTACCTCGAATTATTTGTAACGGCTACCCTGCATTGTAATACATAGACTTGCGAAAGTATTTCCAACCAGCAACTTGTTCTCCGCAGAGGAATTCGAACTCAGATTCTTAGAGTTAACACTCCAATGTTCCTCAGCAGTGTCAGTTGTGCCTACACAACTAGCTTCATCATAAAACTCAACCTTTTGACGCTGAAAAAACTATTGAACATTTATTTTTGCAATTTAAAAAAATCAGTTTTTTAATGTACATATTTCAAAGCTCTAGTTTTAACAACAAATTTCATTTATGAAAAAATCACTTTCGTCAATACTGATGTTTTGCAATGTTAATTTTTTGTAATTTTCAAAAATTCAGGGTTCGCCAAAAAATGGAACCTCGCCATTTTTAAACGTCATTTGCTCTATGTGAGAGAAAAATTAAACAAAAATTACTAACCGTTTTTGAGAAAATGATTCCTCAAAAATTGCTTATATTATGCCAAATTAGCAGAAAATGCGTTTTTGCGATATACGAGAAAAATTTAGTAAAAACTTTCAAGCCATTTTGAGCAAATTTTGAAAATCTTGAGGCTTCATGTAAAGTTCCCCCAAAATGAAACTATCCGTTTTGAAATTCGCAGGGCTTTGATTTCATCCAGGTCTATCGTGGAATATCAGTTTTTGATAAAATCGTCCGAACTGTTTAGGCGCTAGCGTTGACCACGGACGGGCATGTTTTGCTGACAAACAAGTTTTAGGTATCAAGGAGCCCAAAAATGTCTGACAACACAAAGTGTTAGAGAAAGACATATATAATGTATATGAATAATATTTACCCTCTTTTTCGATAGCAGGGTCCGATAATAGGAGTTTTTCCGTCAGAAATCGCCGATTTCCGCCGCAGCATTACAATACTTTCTCTTTACTTAGAAAAGCGACAAAGAAAACTAGAGGTGCTACAGATTGGCACAGACTTTCACTTACGAAATTTTTCTAATTTCCTTGGTGTGGTCTGGCTTTAAAGTCGTACTCCATTCTCTGGCCAGCTGCCATCTATCGTCGCTCAAAGTACATTTTTGGACAATTTCTCAACTTTTTGCTTTCCTAATAGTTCAACTGAATCATTACTTCAAGAATATGAAAGAAGAGTAAAAATTCGTCCAAAATAGAAGTCTTCATTGAAAAATTCGTAATAGTTTTTAAGAAAATGGCGATTAAGCTTTACTGTAAGTGAGAAATTTAAGCTCTTTTGCCAGGAATCTATTGAGTTTTCGAAAAACTTCATTTGAAGCGCTGCACTCACAAATGTAATAATGTTTACAAATCGATGGAAATGTCCATATTAACGGCGTGAGAGGTTTTTCAAGAACATTACATTTTTGTAACTTTTGAAAAAACATGAATACTCCAAAACCAACTTAATGTCATAACAAACAGTGCAATTAGCACTATCTAATGAGAGAATGTGAAGAAAACATTTGGAGCCATTTTTGAGAAAATGGCGTTTGAGCGTTTCTGAAAATGCCGAATTTTGTGCTCATTTTTGCAGAAAAAAGTTGAGTTTTCGAGAAACTTTATTTGACATTATTTAAAGCACATATGCTCATAAATATAATAATGTGAAGAAATGGCATTTAATGAACGTTTTACAGACATGAGAGACAGGTCAAAAATATTTCATTTTTGAAAAAAAAAGAATACAGTAATATGCGTTTATGCCAAGGCATTGGGTTCATTTGGCGCTAACCGTACCAAAAGTGTAAAGAAAAAAATTGGAGCCGTTTTAGAGAAAAACTTGTTTTTTGTTATTTTTAAAATTGCAAATATTGCACGCACTATTGCACGAAAACCACTAAAATTTCTATAAAAATCTACATGACCTAATTGAAAGAACTATTTATATACAACTAATTTCATTTGAAGGAAAAATCTGTCTTCAATTTTGTAGTTGTAGGAAGACGCCGGAAAAATTCAAACTTTTGCAATTTTCGAAAATTCAAAGTTAACCGTGCTATTCTGACCTATTCCACCTTCACAGGTGTATTTGGCTCTTATCTTACAAGAAATTTAAAGAAAAAATTTGGTGTCTAAGAAAATTTTGAAAATGTCCGGGGGGCTTCATGTAAAGTACCCCCAAATTTTAAAGAATGTTTCTCAAAATTTCAAAGATTTAACTTTAGTTAAGATAAACAGGGGCGTCTTCAATTTCGAGAAGATCGTACGAATGGTTTAGGCTCTAGAAGTGCCTTAGGAGACGGACGGACGAATGGACGGACAGACGGACGGACAGATGGACAGTGAGACGGACAGATGGACGGACATTTTGCATCCCATTGGTTTTTCGGCATCAAGGACCCACAAAAAGGGATTCTGGATACACCACGTGTTAGAGGATTTTTTTTCTCTTCATTTAGCAAGTGATTTTATGCTCTTTTTTGCCACCAGGGACCGGTAATAAATTTGTTTCCGCCTATAATTCGCCTTTTTTTTCGCGCAGCATTACATAACTTTTTCTATACTACGTATATTACTCTGTATATACATACGTACGTATACGAGAAAGTAAAAATGCATAAAATCACGCACGCGTTTTTCTTATTGTGTCACTCATTAGCCATTGTTTTTTTACACGGAGGGATTGATCTCTAATTATTATTATCTGGTTTATTTTCAGATCTTTCCGTTTTCATTTCGTTTTAACGTGGTCATGCAATTCGCACTAGTGTTCCAATTAAAAGATGATTTTCCACGCTCCTTTGTATGCGCAAAACGAACATTCTCTCGGAGAGGCGTAGCTTTGTTATATGCTCCACGAGGCGAATAATTTTTTTCTGATGCGGAAAGGGGACGCTTGTTGATCAGTGCCGAAGTAATAACGAGCAAACTTCTTTTTCAACTTCCTTCGTTTACATTGGGTTTCACCATTCTATAATATTTTTGGTTAGTGGTTTATTCCGACATGATCCCGCGAAGACTTTACCGAAACGATTCTCTTTAACTGGGCAGTACGAACTGTGCTTATCCCCTTTATTATGTCTCTTGAGCAGTAATGCTTGTTGCTATCTTATCTTCCCTTAAGTTTGCTCTTTATTCAGTCAATGAGCTCACTGCTGCAAGGTCACAGGTATATGCAAGTATTGTAACGTTGTTTTACAAAACTTGCGAAAACGTTTTTAAATTCCCATGGGATTTGAAATTAGTTCACTATCTGTATCCAGAAAACCGATACAGATAGTGAATACAGATACTTCTGATACACAGCTACTTTTTGTACTTTCGTTTATAAATTTGTACATCAGTGACCGATATTAGATTTTATTTCGTTTCAAAATATTTCTGCGGATTTTCTTACGAACTTTAAAGTTAATTACTTATTTATAACATTTAGGAAAATATAATACGATTAATATTGTTTGATAAATTTGTTGTTCGATATTATGCTTTTAAGATATGATGTTCAACTTCTCTCTTTGCTTGAACATGTACCACGCCTTATATAGCACAAAGCTTTTCAGTCATCTACCCGACATCTAGTCTCGATCTGGTTGTTGATTTTGTAGAGTATTCTGTATTAACCTTTAATATTGATATGCTCGTAGAACAGGCAATCTTATATATTAACTGGATATGCATTTGATGCGTCTTTGGTGTTTTAAAAGACGAGCACATATTTTGAAGCAATTTTAGCCCGATAAACGAACGTTGATTCACAATTCGATGAGAACTGTTGATCGTCACGTTTTCACAATTGTGCCGCTGTTCCCCTACCTCGTTCCTCGCAGCGAAATTGCGCCTACAGCAATTTTTTCGAATTCTGTTTTAGTTGGGGCGCTTAGCTCGTAGAGTCAACGTACGTACGACCAGTCATTAAGCATACGGGCCTTGTCACGCTTCTTTGTATGAAGCATTTTCTCGTATCAAAGTGTAGAGATTTTTTGTACATACTGTAGGCCTACTGTTAGAATGGGTGGTAAGGAGCCAAAATCAGAAGACATTGAATAGGTTCATGTAGTGGTGGGAAACAGTGCTTCTTTTAAAGTGACGGGAAAAGATTCCAGAGAGCAAACAGGTGCCAGTGATTCCATTGCTAAACAAGAAAACACTACTCTTCATCTATTCTCTACCATACCTTTACTCTACAATTAGTCAAGTTCATTTTCTTGTTCAAGGCCTAGAGTCTTCTGTATTAATCATTTATATTAGTAGATGGTGTGTGCTGTGAATGAAACATCTGCATTTCAAGTTTCTCGGGGTAAAATTTACTTCGATATTGTAACGAGTCGAGATGTCAGAAACTTTGAACATGAAGAAGGCGTTCATGTGCGCGGCCTTCTTGGGCTGAAACTACAGGTTGGCACGGCCGAACACCATAGAGAGAGATAAGATACGTCAAGAAAGAAGATCAACAACCAGATCGAAAGTAGATGTCTAACTAAATGCAGAATGATTCGAGGTCTGGTAAATGACTGAAAAGCTTTGTGCTATGTATGGCGTGGTACATGTTCAAGCATAGAGAGAAGTTGAACGTTTAATTTATCAACAGAGGATGTTTTGTTGGAGATATTTGAAAATTCAATTATTAAATGATGTGAGCGGGAGAGTGTATGTTCGGAGACGTGAAAGACCTGTAATTACTTTCAGAGAACAATTAAGATTAGTTTTTTTAGTTGTTAATTGTGCAAAGTTTCTTTCTTTACTTTTTCATTTTTATCATTTTTTAATATTATGAATAAATGTTTTGTTCTGATTTGAAATTTGAAAATGCTTTTAAATTTATTCACACAGTAAGTAATCTTTATTCAAAGAAGAATTGATTGAAAGAAGATGTAGTAGATAAATGAAGGAAGTGTGGAGTTGTAGGAGAAACTATAGGACACATCGCAGATGCATGCTCTTCCCTCTCAGACAGTGCTTACTTAGAAAGGCATAATCAAGTTGCGAAAATCGTGCACAGGACAATCGCAATAGAGCATAATTTATTGGATGAATCGACACCGCCATCCTGTAAGTACACACCTGCTCCAGTCCTGGAAACAAGTTCCACCCTTTTGTACTGGGACGGAGCACTGACTGTACTGTCGATCACAATAGGCCAGATATTCTCCTTATAGATTAAAAGAAGTAAGGAGTAATAATAGACATCGCAGTGCCATTATCCCACAACATCAAACAGAAAGGAAAAGAAAAAAATTGAAATATGGAAAACTTATCTTATGAACTAACGCATATTTGGAAATTAAATGTGACCAAAATATACCCACTCGTGATATCGCCGAAAAGCCAAGTCAATAAAGGATTCCTAAAAAAACGTAACAGAACCTACACTACCCAAAAACGTTCTGAACATGGGGCAGCGCGAAGTTCTGTCGCAAACAACCCATATTGTAAGAAAATTCATATCTTAAGTCCAAATATAAGATGAACTTATTTTTCTGTGACCGAGCCTGTCCACCGAACAAATCTGGGAAGGTTTTTACCAATGAAATACATGAGATAAAATATTACAATAATAATAATAATAATAATAATAATAATAATAATAATAATAACAATAATAATAGTAACAATAATAATAACAACCATAATAATAATGATAATAATAACAACAAGAGCAATGAGAATAAGGATAATAATTCGGAGGAGAGTAATAAGAAAGAGCAGGAGGAGGTAAGGGACTGGGAGGAGGACAAGAAATAGGTAATATGGAGAAATAGGAAAGAGGAGGAAGTCAGTAAAGAAAGATTGCACACAAAAAGAGAAGAAGATGAAGGAGTAAGGAGAAGGAGACGAAGACGGAGAAATGAGGAGAGGATAAAGTAGTAGGGAGTAGAGGATAAAGGAGAAAGGAGATAATGAAGGTGCAACAAGAATGAGATGATGAAGGAGCAAGGAGAAGGAAAAGAGTAAGGAGATGATGCTGGAATAAAAGAAGCGGAGAGGCTGAAGGAGTAAAACCTGGAGCGGTAGCTTAGTGCATCAAGTGATGTCACTGCAGCGCCTCTGACCGGGAGGTCCTAGGTTCCCACTCCCCACGGCGGCAGGATTTTCGACAATAGCTTTTCAGCAAGGTCGAATTCAGTCGCTGCCTGGAGGAGAACTCTAGCGGCCGGCTGCTCTGATCGGTAGTTTTCCGTGGTTTCTCCGATCAACACCAGGCGAATGCTGGAGCAGTACCTACCAATACGGGCCACGGACCGCGCGCGATTTGTCCTTCCTCTTCCTTGTCCTATCCTCTCCCCTTACACACACACTTACACTAACATGCACTACACAACCACATATTCCGGAAGACCGGTCGGGAGCTTATACCTTGTTCCGGCTGGTGCGGTGCTCCGCTGGTGGGAGAGTTCTGGTTGGGGAAACCCTACTAGCCGACGGTAGGTCGGCGCCGGATCTCACCATCCAGCTGGGGAAGACCACCGCCATCTCCCGAGAAACAAACATGCACTTCACTAACGGGACTAATGACCGAAGCAGTTGACGCGCCCGGAAACACGCAAAAACCAAACCAAACCAACTGAAGGAGTAGGGAGGAGTAGAAAATTAACATGGAATTGAAGGTAAATTTCCCACCTCCAATCTGTAACAACAACCCGCTTGCTCTGCAGGCAGCTAGTCGCGCGCTGCCTCTGATCGGGTGAGATTGGTGGGTCCTGCGCCGCCTCTCCACCTCGCGCCTCGCTACGCCGCGCCGTGCCGTCTGTTTGCGCGCATTATCTCCGGGATTGTACGCGGCGTCTGGCCGGAGACACTCCGAGCTTCATCCGGGTCTTTAGGCCGTTCCTAGGCGACGCCTCGCGCCGCCCTTCGCATCCCACCTTACTTGGCTTCTCCTCTTCTCACGCGGCTCGACGCCTCCCCGAGGGCACCCCAAGCCGCCCCTTATGAGGTAGTGGCAGGGCCGGATTAACCAATAGGCATGTTAGAAACAGTGCCTACCGCACCAAACATGAGGATCTCATAGTATTTTTTTTTAGTTTATTTCAGGTTTAAAAATAAATTGTACATCACACATATACAATGAGATAAATGCCAATAAAACAGACTATATATATATATATATATATATATATATATATATATATATATATATATATATATATTGAAACGCACCGCGTTTCTGAACATAGACGCGGGTGCCAACATGGTTTAAACAGCGCGGTAGAGACGGCCGTTCCGGGCGGACTCGGCCGAGCAAGAGAGTGTCCCGCGGCAAGCGAGACGAAACGAACGCGAAGTACGAGACTTCGACAGTTGAGGAGAGGATCGTGGGAACGACGGCAGTCGGAAGGTGGAGTCGAAGAGGAAGAGTTAACGGACGGTAGTGCGGAAAGCTAATGATGGCGGTGATGAAAATAGTTGAGAGGAATCCGATGACATCGAGCAGAAATCGAAACGTAGGACAATGAGAAACAGTAAGAACTATTAATTGATCTCGAGTTAAGTGATATACAGTAAAGATTAAACGGCGTGAGGCGAGGAAAGTGATGAGTGTATAGACACGTGTACGGCAAAGGCAGCATGAGTGAAACGAACATAGCGATACAGCATCGGCGGGCTTAACAAACGAATTTGGAAGAACTGGAAATCAGGACGGCTGCTGATTTGGCGGCGAGTGGACATCGCCGTGCCCGGCGAAGCACGACTGCGGCGTGGGATTTGCACCGGCGGCCGGGTAGAAGCGGCGGGGGCAAGCGCCATGGCCACGTGGCGGGCGAAACGGCCCCGACTCGTCACATCGCGCCAGCGCATCCGGAGTTGGTGAGCTCGAAGGAATTCCAGACGCAGCAAAACCAGTAAGACTGTTACTAGAAGGAACTTATTATTAGGCGGTAAAAGAATCAAGTGAGTTGGGAAAGGGAGTAGACGATTGTGAGAGGGGGTATTAGATGAGGGAATTTGCCATGTAATGATAAATAATCTAATTTGATGTGGAGAATAGAAAGGGTATTTTGGAAGGGTATACATTGTCTGTAAATAGAATAAGTATTGAAAGAACGAGGTGATTATGAATCAGTGCATGCAAAGGGAGCTCCCATTTACAGTATGAAGTGTAAAGTTAAGACAGAAAGAAAGTGTTCATTAGCAATATTTACGTAGTTAGTAAGAAAATTGTTCATGTGTGTCAGTATCGTGAGAAAGTTATTAATGCTAACCATTATTTTGTTTACCTTCTACACATTCAATGGAACGATGTTTTTGTAATATCTATTATCTTTTCTGGGAATAAAGCACTCTGTGTTTTTACATTAAAAGTAATTTTTTCATTGATTGTGCATGCACTCACAGTCCATTCGCAATATCATTCGCATCAAGTCCATTCGCGCATATATATATATATATATATATATATATATATATATATATATATATATATATATAGAGAGAGAGAGAGAGAGAGAGAGAGAGGAAGGAAGGAAGGAAATAATTACGACTGTAACCCTGATGTTTCCTACGTAATTTTAATATTTCTCATCTAAAATTATGTCGTGCTAGCTCAGGTAATTGGGTGCGAAGTTCATAATTGTTGCTACTTACTCTGCAACCAATTGCTCAATTTGAAGAAGTGGCGAGGAATCTGAAAATCTTATCAAAATATCTACTACTGGATTGCTTGTAACGAATAATGATAATCAGCTTTCTTTAAAAGTAACAAATTGGAATTTATTATAATGTGAAATATTACGATTCTGATAAAAGTTAAACAAGAATTGTTACATCGTTAATCAAAATAAAATTATCTTCGGTCATGACCCATTTTCTCTATCTTGTAATAATAATAAAACGACCTTGTTATACTCGGGGATCTTCGTGCGCTCTTCACTTCTCCATTCGATGGCGCCCCGTAGAATCTTCTCCGTCATCGCAGCAGATTCTTCCTTCTTCAGAAAGCTCTCCGCCTAATGTTCCCAGTCAAGTTCTAATTCTCCAGACCGGGAGCGGTAGCTCAGTGCATTAACTGATGTCACTGCAGCGCCTCTAACCGAGAGGTCCTAGGTTCGAGTCCTGACGGCGGCCGGATTTTCGACACTAGCTTTTCAGCTAGGTCGAATTCAGTCGCTGTCTGGAGGAGAATTCTAGCGGCCGGCTGCTCTGATCGGTAGTTTTCCGTGGTTTCTCCGATTAACACCAGGCGAATGCCGGAGCAGTACCTACCAAAAACGGGCCACGGACCGCGCGCGATCTGTCCTTCCTATTCCTTGTCCTATCCTTTCCCGTTACACACACACTTACACTAACATGCACTACACTACTACATATTCCGGGAGACCGATCGGGAGCTTAGAGCTTGTCCGGCTGGTGCGGTGTCCCGCTGGTGGGAGAGTCTTGGTTAGGGGGAAACCCCACTAGCCGACGGTAGGTCGGCGCCGGATCTCGCTACACTAACGGGACTAATGACCACAGTAGTTGACGCGCCCGGAAACACGAAAAAACAATCAATCAATCAATCTAATTCTCCCAGCGATACTATTATTACCCGTTACTTCCCTTACTTGCGTCACAGGTGGACGCCTATGCACGTACTACTACTTTGTAGAATTCCTTCGTCTCTTCTCACAAGAACGATTTCTCCTAATATAAGAAACGACAGACTTAATTATAATATTTGGATTTGGTTGTCAATCAACAGTCTTTTCTTGACCTGGTAAAATGTCAGGAGCCGACCCGCTCATTACCGCGTTGCTAGAGAGTGTCACTGTTCTTCACAAAACCCAAAGCAAGAACTCTATATCATCCTCTATTGTCTAACAAAAAACAATACTATTTCCGCCTCCGCACGGTCACTTCCACATCCTCTTCACCTAGCGAGAAGGACCTTTAACGCCAGTTGTTTACTTGTCACATAGCGACCCCTCCTGCGATCGTCTATTGGCATCCCTATATTCTACTTCATTTAAATGACATTTTCATAAACAAAAATGGTTCATTTTGGTATATCACAATACACACAAACATATATAGATCTTGATCATACACAACGTTTCGATCCTAGTGTGGGGTCTTCTTCAGGTAAAGAGTAACTCACAAAAAAGTGTAGGTAAATCTCGGTATGGACGCACAAAGTTCATTTAAGATATAACATCATAGTAGAGTCATTGTCATTTACTATGATGTTATATCCTAAATGAACTTTGCGCGGCCATACCGAGAATGTGAGTTACTTTGTATCTGAAGAAGATCCCATACTAGGGTCGAAACGTTATGTATGATCAAAACTTTTGTAATGTAATATAATATATTGAAACGCACCGCGTTTCTGAACATAGACGCGGGTGCCAACATGGTTTAAACAGCGCGGTAGAGACGGCCGTTCCGGGCGGACTCGGCCGAGCAAGAGAGTGTCCCGCGGCAAGCGAGACGAAACGAACGCGAAGTACGAGACTTCGACAGTTGAGGAGAGGATCGTGGGAACGACGGCAGTCGGAAGGTGGAGTCGAAGAGGAAGAGTTAACGGACGGTAGTGCGGAAAGCTAATGATGGCGGTGATGGAAAATAGTTGAGAGGAATCCGATGACATCGAGCAGAAATCGAAACGTAGGACAATGAGAAACAGTAAGAACTATTAATTGATCTCGAGTTAAGTCATATACAGTAAAGATTAAACGGCGTGACGCGAGGAAAGTGATGAATGTATAGAAACGTGTACGACAAAGGCAGCATGAGTGAAACGAACATAGCGATACAGCATCGGCGGGCTTAACAAACGAATTTGGAAGAATTGGAAATGAGGACGGCTGCTGATCTGGCGGCGAGTGGACATCGCCGTACCCGGCGAAGCACGACTGCGGCGTGGGATTTGCACCGGCGGCCGGGTAGAAGCGGCGGGGGCAAGCGCCATTGCCACGTGGCGGGCGAAACGGCCCCGACTCGTCACATCGCGCCGGCACATCCGGAGTTGGTGAGCTCGAAGGAATTCCAGAGGCAGCAAAACCAGTAAGACTGTTACTAGAAGGAACTTATTATTAGGCGGTAAAAGAATCAAGTGAGTTGGGAAAGGGAGTAGACGATTTTGAGAGGGGGTATTAGATGAGGGAATTTGCCATGTAATGATAAATAATCTAATTTGATGTGGAGAATAGAAAGGGTATTTTGGAAGGGTACATATTGTCTGTAAATAGAGTAAGTATTGAAATAACGAGGTGATTATGAATCAGTGCATGCAAAGGGAGCTCCCATTTACAGTATGAAGTGTAAAGTTAAGACAGAAAGAAAGTGTTCATTAGCAATATTTACGTAGTTAGTAAGAAAATTGTTCATGTTTGTCAGTATCGTGAGAAAGTTATCAATGCTAACCATTATTTTGTTTACTTTCTACACATTCAATGGAACGATGTTTTTGTAATATCTATTATCTTTTCTGGGAATAAAGCACTCTGTGTTTTTACATTAAAAGTAATTTTTTTTCATTGTTTGTGCATGCACTCAGAGTCCATTCGCAAGAAAGAATACCTGACCCCTTATACAAATTTACTGTAGAATAGGACCGAATCGCCGGTCCGTCACAATATGTACATTTCTGTTTTATTCGTCTTTACCTGATCTTAATCCATCACAGACAAATATTAATTTTTATTTATATACAACATTATCGATTTTTTAATCTTAAAAATAACGTTAATTATACACTACAATATACACAACATTACATCACAAACGTATGTTGTGGAGATGCGCGAAAAAATAAAAAAGGAGAAATCTTACAGTCACATAAGGCAATGTAAATTTGAAATGAATTGTGTTACCTTCATTCCTCTAATTTACAATTTTTTTCAAATTCCCAAAACTCTAATAATTACAGTCCTATGTGGTTTCATACCAAACAGTTTAATATTGTTTTCTGAGGCATAGGAAAAAATGTGCTTAGTGCCTACGTAATGGTTTTGGGTAGAGGGGATTATAATCTACCATTTCCAGGTGATCCAGAACTATCTTTTAAATTGACTAGCAAAATACTGACAAAAGATGTAAGTTACAACGGTAGTGATCAAAGTTTTCCATGATTTTAAATAAAATCTAGTCAATTTCATTCCTTCATTGAAATAGAGTGATTGCCATCTGTGTTTCAATCTTAGTTCACATTCAATAAATCTGTCTGATTTTTTCTGATCATGAAAAATTAATACCTTTCTTAACTTCTATTGTGAATACACAGTTGATTTACCAATATAAACGTTATTGTAAGATATCGCATTAATATCTTTAATTTCATTTCACTTCAGTATGTTAGACGTTAACCTGATTCTTCAGATCCTCATGTAGTTTAAGACCTGGAGTGGATCACTCCAAGTTATTGACCTCGTTGCAAACTCATTTATTCACATAGAGCTGGTTTTGAGTGGCGCCAGATATAGATTTGGGGATTTGATGGACACAATAACGGCAGTTCTAAGGCTATGAAAATAAACGGGCGGTGCTGTAACCGCCGAGCGCTTGCTGTGGGTTGACGCTGAACGGCGTCACGGCGCGGCGGCCCGTTTTGCTGTCGGAGAGCTCACGGAGGAGGCACAGGATCAAAGTGGTGCATAATCTGACCACGAGAGGACTTAACTGGCATTCTGCGAAGGAATTACTTCTCTTCCACGAAATGTCACGTATAGCAAAGGTCAGATGAATAAAAGGTTTGTGTCGAAGCCACGGTTGGGTGAATTATTGTCATCTCACAAAAATTGAGGGTGTTTCAGGAGAAATGCCAAATAGTTTGAGAAATGGCAGTTTGGAATATTCTAAGCAGTAGTATATTCTAAGCTTTCTAAGCTTAGTATATAAAATGTGTGTGCGTGTTCCACAAAAACATTTGCAACATTCAATTCCTCACTGGCTGATGAGACGCACGTCATCAACTGATGTCTCAATAGTGCCTCTGACGGGGAGCACCAAGGGTACGAGTCCCGACGGTGGCAGGATTTTCGACATTAACAACATAGCTAGGTCGAATTCAGCCGCTGAAGCGAGGAGAATTATAACTGTGATTGATAGCTAGTTTTTCGTGGTTTCTTCGATCAACACTAGGTGAATGCTGGAGTACGTCACGGACCGCGCGTGATCTTTCCTCCCTCTTCCTTGTTCTATCTTCACACCTTACTCTTGCCGTCACATGCATTACACAACCACACATGGTGGGAGACCAGTTCGGGAGTTTACAGTTGTCATGACTTCCGGTTGGGCCGGTGCTCCATTGGTGGGAGATACCTGGATGAAGAAAATACCGCAAGGCGACATGTAGGTCGACACCGAACCTCTCACCGAGAGCGGTAGCTCAGTGCATCAACTGATGTCACTGCAATGCCTCTGATCGGGAGGTCCTAGGATCGAGTCCTGACGGCGGCAGGGTTTTCGACACTAGCTTTCCAGCTAGGTCGAATTCAGTCGCTGCCTGGAGGAGAATTCTAGCGACCGGCTGCTCTGATCGGTAGTTTTCCGTGGTTTCTCCGATCATCACCAGGTGAATGCCGGAGCAGTACCCTACCAAACGGACCGCGGACAGCGCGCGATCTGTCCTTCCTCTTCCTTGTCCTTTCCTCTCCCCTTACACACACACACTTACACTAACATGCACTACACTACCACATATTCCGGGAGATTGCTCGGGAGCTTAGAGCTTGTCCCGGCTGGAGCGGTGCCTCGCTGGTGGGAGAGTCTTGGTTAGGGGGAAACCCCATTAGCCGACGGTAGGTTGGTGCCGGATCTCGCCATCCAGCGGGGGAAGATCACCACAATATCCCGAGAAAAAAACATGCACTACACTAATGGGACTAATGACCAAAGCAGTTGACGCGCCCGGAAACACGAAAAAATCAATCAACCGAACCTCTCTATCCAGAGGGAGAACACCGTCACCTCCCGATATAAAACATGCAAGACACTATCGGAACTAATGACCATAACATCTTGTCACGCCCGGATACACGAAATTATCAATCATTTAATTGCTCCGAAAATTCGTTCGAAAACTTTTGACAAGCCGAAAAAATGAAAATATTTAGAGGTACGCGATTCTAAATATAATTGCATGTTGGGTTACATTCCAAAATTTGTGTGAAGTAAAACGGAGTAACCCCAAAAGAATTCGGTAGCGGCATTGTTGTCAGACAACGCGGGGCCAGGATGATGGAGCGGCTGAAGTGGCAATGCTGGGTGGGGCGGATGCACCAAGCATATAATAGTATATGAAACATAATAAAGAAACATGATATAGAGTATATAGAATATGAATATGATATAGAGTACGAAGAAACCTAGCCACTTTTTGGCCCAGCATTACAATCCTTTTTCTGTACTACGACGTAGAAGCCGGAAAAGTACATATATCGGTATTTTGCTGGAAATGTTTCTTCCTGAGTGAAGATGTTTATGACTCGGGTAATGGGTTTATTTTATATACCGGCTGACTTGTGAGTATTTTTTTATGAAATTTTTACTAGTAATTTGTTTCGAACTTGAAAATGAATTTCGTCAGTACACACGAAATGCAACGCATCTCCCGAATTGACATTCTTAAGAAATATATTTAGGGAAAAAATTGTTTTATTTTTTTCCTCCGCTAGAGCAAAAAATGTTTCAAACTGGCCCCAATTTCGGCGAATATTCTGCATTTTCGAAAATAACATAAGTTATAAATAATGTTAAGAAAATAAACTATTATTGCACTACTAGTTTAAATAGGCCACTTTTCTGGTCCATTGACGATGATTGACATTATGTTATTGTAGGTAACCGATTTTCTCCTAAACTGATTTCCTCCTATTTCCAATGTCGGACGCGCATGTCACTGAAAAATAATACACGCTCGTTGTTTTGAAGGAGCCACAGGAAGCCTAGAACACATAAAACATTCTTGACAGCGCCCAGCAAAGAGCGGGGGAGGGGCGTTCCTTTTAGCGCGACCGCACCACTGCTCCCGTTTCAAAGCCGCCGGCCGGCGCGCCGCGCCTCGCCGCGTGGAGAGGCGTTATCGGCCCGCCCGCCAGAGCCCGTCACGGGAGCCACGCGGCGTCAACAGCAGCGACGGAGCATTGCAGCTTCACAGTGGGTCGATTCATGGCCGTAGTTTGGGGACAAAGTTCGATGGGGGGGAGGGGGGGAGCAAGGCAAAAATTAGTTCAATCCATGAGTGAATGGTTGGTTGGTTGGTGATTCCGGGCGCGTCAACAGCTTAGGTCATTAGTTCCGTGAGTGTAGTGCATGCTTTTTCCTAGGAAGATGGTGGTGATGTTCCCCCGCTGCGTGGTGAAATCCGGCGCCAACCTACCGTCGGTTAGCGGGGTTTCCCCCTAACCAGAACTCTCCCAGCGGGGCACTGCCCCAGCCGGGACAAGATCTAAGGTCCCGACCGGTCTCCCGCAATATGTGCAAGTGAAGTGCATGTTAGTGTAAGTGTGTGTGTAAGGGGAGAGGATAGGACAAGGAAGAGGAAGGAGAGATCGCGCGCGGTCCGTGGCCCGTTTGTTAGGGTACTGCTCCGGCATATGAGTGAATAAATCTGTGAATGTTAAGTCAATAATTTGTTTCAAAGTTCACCTGCTTTATTATTATTACTACTACAGTAAACCCCCCTTAATGCCAATTCCAAGGGACAGAAATAATCGGAGTTGGTGTTATAGAAATTTCTGTTTTCGAAGTATTATAAATGTCCGTATTACCGTAATCTCTTGCCGGGACCGAAGTTTTGTTCGTCTTACGGAGAAATTCGTGTTAAGAGAGTTCATGCTAACAAGCGATTACTGTATTATTATTATTATTATTATTACTTAATTACATCACATACATTTATAGTGACTACATAAACTGTACAGATTAATATCATCACAATACAAATTGTGGTTATAATTTTGCATATAATTATGTATGTGTTTTTCCCATAAATGTTCTCACGATTCTAGCCATTGAGATGATAGTAATAGTGATTGAGTAGTGATTGAGACTTTGATGCACAATAATCTATTGAGTTTTTGAAAAACTTCAAACTTCACTTCACTCACAAATTCAATAATGCATACAAATTGATGGAAATGTGCATATTACGGCGGTAGAGATATTTTTAAAAAATTACAATGTAATTTTTGAAAAACAAAAGAATGGAATTTATATCATATTGAACAGTTCAATTGAAAAAGTTGAAAAAGTTTGAAGAGAAAATATGGAGCCACTTTTGAGAAAATGGCGTTTGAGCATTACTGAAAATGTGGAATTTTGAGCTGATTTTAACAGAAAACTGTTCAGTTTTCGAGAAACTTGATACGACATTATTTAAAGCATCTGAAGTTATAAATATAATAATGAGAAGAAATCGCCTCTAATGTAAATATTATCAACGTGAGAGACAAGCCAAAAAAATTACATTTTATTTGAAAAAACAAAAGAATAGAACCACACGGCGTTTATGTCTTCAAATGGGATGCAAATCTTGCACGCACTATTGCACGAAAACTACAAAAATTTTCAAAAAATGTACATAAGGTTAATGAAAGAACAATTTATGGACTATAAATTTCGTTTGAAGGAAAAATTTCTATCTTCATTTTTATAGTTATACGTAAACGCCGAAAAAATTCAAACTTTTGCAAGTTTCGAAAATTCAGTTAAATGTGATAATCGGACCTATGCCACCAATATAAGTGTATTTTACTCTTTTCTAACAAAAAATGTAAAGAAATAATTTGCAGCTATTTTTGAACAAATTTTGAAAATGTCCGTGGTTCTTGTGAAGTACCCTCTAATTTTAAAGAATGTTTTCAAAATTTCAAAGCTTCAACTAGAGGCAGATGGAAAAAGGTTTCTTCAACTTGGAAAAAAAATCTATGCATGGTTTAGGCGCTAGTAGTGTTGACAGACAGACGGACAGACTGACTGACCGACAGACAGACAGACGGACGGACGGACAGACATTTTGCTTTCAATTGGTTTTTCGGCTTCAAGGACCCACAAAACTGGGATTCTGGCTACACGTGTTAGAGGATTTTTTCTTTTAATTTAGCAACTTCATTTATCCAATTTCTCGTTATCATTGCGCGGCAATGAATTTTTTTCTGCCAAAAATTCTCTTTTTTTTTCGCCCAGCATTACATAACTTTCTCTTACGTATATTTCGTATATACGTACGTATATGAGAAAGAAAAAACGCGACCGAGGGTGCGGGTTGCGTTTGACATGAATATTTTGATGCGTTTTTTAATAAATCCTTCGTATTTTTAAAGTCAAAGTGTAATTCCTCACGTCTCCGTGAAATTCTCTTTCTTTAGAGACTTCATTTATTAAGATTGGTTGCCTGTGAGAGCCGTAAAAGGTATCTTTACTATTGAAATAATATAGGAGGTGATGAACCAAAGAATAAACAAATAGAGATCTAGAGTGCCAGTGACGAATCAGAAATTAGAATATCTGCGAGAAAGGGGAATGTTCTGCGCACAAGGACGAAAGAGACACGTTTGGGGGGTTACGATCTCTAAACGGGAAGACAGATGAATAGCGCGTAAGGCGAAAAAGCAGGGCAGACGACCTTTTGACGTGATGAGGGGCGGATGCAGATTCTGACGCGTAGGGAAATGTTATAAATATACATAGAATTGTAATCGCATGTGTGGAGGAAGCAAATGCCATTGCTCTGGACGAGTTTCGGTAAAAACGGATCTTGGAATGGATACTGGACTCCGTTCATGAAGGCAGAGGATACACGAAAGGAAAGTGACTCAACAGTGGACATATTAAATTATCTAGTGTAGGAAGAGCAACGTTTTGTAGTAAATTAAGAATTTCTGGATTAGGATTTAAGTATGACAATGGACATGCATGCAAGGGGAGGAACTTGGAAACAAAACAGTAAGTATTAATAACGGGAGTTTCATGATGTTTTTTTTTGCCTTTTTAAAATTGTTCTACTTATTGATTGTCATGTTTAGATTAACATGCAGGAGTAATAATTTTGCAGTAGAATACTGTGACATACCAAAAATGATTTTATTTAGGCAAATAAAGGTCGAAATGTTGCAGTTATTGCAAAAGACATAGGTTTCTATGGTGCAAATACGCGGATGAGACCGTAGCAACGCGAGTTCGTCCTGAGACAGGTGCGGGGGCACCTTAGTAAGCGGCAGAGCTGTAAACACACAGGGAGCACCGTAGCAACGCGAAATAACGAGTTCGTTTGGAGGCAGGTGCAGGGTGTACCATAGCAACAAGAAAAAAAACAATAGAGAGAAAAACACAGCGAGTAAGTATATAAGTATATTAGTAAGGGTGGACCAGATTGGGAATTAGAGCATTCCGTCTCGAGTCGTGGCGGTGAACGGATCGCTTGCGCGTTTTATTAAGTTCGAGTGATATTTGTGGAACTTAGAAAATTTCTTGAGGTTAATTATCCAATCGGGACTTGTGATATTTCGTGAGAGTGAACATTGAACTTGAACCTAGAACATTTCCGCATTAGGCGTGCAACTGGAACTTGTAAAATTTACGTGTTGTACCATTGCAAACTCGGACTTGTAATATTTTCATGAGTGAACTGGAAAGTGAACTTAGAATATTTTCGCGGTTGAGTTACAAGACTTGACTTAGAAATTTTACCTGTGAATTGTGAATTTCCAGGTTAGGGGATAGAAAATAATATTAGAGGGATATTATTCCGAGTTGGAAAAAGTAATCAGTTTGAAATAGGTGCCTACCTGAGGCACAAGACAAAGAGTATAGGCAGTGCTTGTGAAGTGGTTGGAGGAAGTTTCGACTTAATCGCTGTACGTCGTGGACTTCAACAAGAAGGAAGATTGGTCTACTCTACGTGGCACCATCGAGGGACGTGCGTGCGAAGAGGCAAGAAAGGATAAAAGGTTCTATAACTTTGATATTGCAATAACGAGAAAAATAGTCATGACCTAATGATGAATTGTAATAACCAATGATAGTTGATAACTTGAGCATGCATAACAAATTATAATTCATAGTTTGAAAGAAAGCTGATTCATATTTGCTATTACATGTAATTCTTGAGTAGACATTTCAGAATTATTTTCAGATTCCTTGCCACTCCGTATGGATGGCAGATTGAGTAATTGGTTGCGAAGTAAGTAGCAACAATTATTTCATAAGAATACGTCGACCGAGCTAGCGGGATTTACATTTATTAGTAATACGTTTCAATACAGATGGAAATGTTGTTAACTTGAAGTAAGTATTATTATTCCTGGGTAATAGCAAAAAGAGTTCCCAATCCCACGTGAGGAGAAACAAAATTAGCTTTCGTAAATTTGTCATAACCGGAGATCTGTAGAGACTGTCTATCGGACGGTCCAGCTTTGATACACCCTTCGGGCAATTGTTGGGTGAATGTTGGGTTTTCTTTTATAGTTACCGTCTTTTTCAAGTAATTTTGGGGGGAGTGCTAAATATGAGTCAGTTCCTGGGCTTCAAGCCTGGGTTGATTCATTGATTGTTGGTCACATCAACCATTATGGTCATTAGTCCCGTACATAAAGTGCGTGTTTTTTTCTCGGGAGGTGGCGGTGGTCTTCCCACGGTGTATGGCGAGATCTGGCGACGACCTACCGTCGGCTAGCGGGGTTTCCCCAACCAGGTATCTCCCACCCAGGTATCTCCCACCGCCTCAGCCGGGACGAGGTCTAAGCTCCCGACCGGTCTCACGGTAGGTGTGATAGTTTAGTGCATTTTAGTGTAAGTGTGTAAGGGGAGAGGATAGAACCTGCCGGTCTGAGGGATTGCAGTGACATCAGTTGATGCAGTCCTTGTCACCACTTATACTCCAAACTGCAGGAAGATAACGATTGACCCCACTCAGCACGAGTGTATCTCCAGTCCATCGTGATATGAATCCTCTTCCGTGACCAGCAAGATCTTCAGGTATATCTTTTTACGAAAGACTTGTGGGATTAGACGGGGAGGTTATTCCTCCCAGAGCCAACTATATGGGATCTGGAGCGTGAATTGCGACACCTGGAAACGATCTTCGACGATATAATAGACTATCTTTGTGATTTCATGAATACTCGTCATGCGTCATGTGTTCGATGTACGAGCAGTATCACTATTAATTATTGAATGACCATTTTCATTTTCCAGGGGTAAATTGATGTTGTGTTCTGATTTTGCTATAATAGCACTTTGTAGGTGCCGAATTTTAAGTTCCATAGATTATGGTGGTGGGCTTTTAAACAAAAATCCGTTAAATTACTATATGTATACGCGAAATATCCAAAAATCTGTTTCCCAGTACAACTAACCTACATCACTTTGTATCAACATTGCTATTTTCGTCAAATACTCCATCCACTGTCAGATTTGTGACTGTTGCCGTCACCACTTTGAGAATAATCTGACCCCTCATCACAATCCTTCACAATCTAGCGTCATGAACATTACAATCATCTTTCACACTCCATCAACTCCATTATCATGCTCCTCCAACGGCACCACATTACTACTTTATTCACATTTACAATCACCTCTACCTCCAACGCCACCACATTACTACTTTATTCACCTTTACAATCACCTCTACCTCCAACGCCACCACATTACTACTTTGTTCACCTTTACAATCACCTCTACCTCCAACGCCACCACATTACTACTTTATTCACCTTTACAATCACCTCTACCTCCAACGCCACCACATTACTACTTTATTCACCTTTACAATCACCTCTACCTCCAACGCCACCACATTACTACTTTATTCACCTTTACAATCACCTCTACCTCCAACGCCACCACATTACTACTTTATTCACCTTTACAATCACCTCTACCTCCAACGCCACCACATTACTACTTTATTCACCTTACAATCACCTCTACCTCCAACGCCACCACATTACTACTTTATTCACCTTTACAATCACCTCTACCTCCAACGCCACCACATTACTACTTTATTCACCTTTACAATCACCTCTACCTCCATTGCCCTCGCCGTGACTGTCTCCACGAGTACCAATACCAGCAACCAGCCCTACCATTACTACCATTGGCATCACCCATTCAATTTCCCTCACCACCATAACCATGTGCGCCAACACCGGCAACAGCTGGTTCTGATGACGCTGCATCATTTAAAAATAGGCTGGCCATAACTCATGAATCTGCCGCCTTGGTGTTGTAAGAGTAAGGCACAGAGAACTGAACACCAAGCAGTTTCATTTGGGATTTGTCTAACTTTCTTCAGAGTTGAAGCACATTGACGGTGAGTTCGATGAATACCTGTTTTCTCAAGAAATCCATGAAGAATTCAATGCTTTTATTTATTTATTTATTTATTTATTTATTGAAGAAAGAAACAATCACACAAGATATTTAATTTATTTCTTTGAAGCAATGCTCATTTCTGAAATTAGGATGGCATTTCCGTTTTTTCGGTTTTTCGCCTTTGTTAGCTTGATTTGGATATGGGTTGACACTTCTTTATATGATCTTCTAAATGAGCTTCTTATTGTTATTTTCATTAATATTTATAGAAGCTTTTTTCGTGTTGTTAACCGTAGTTTTAGGGTTAGGTTTTGGTCACGAAATTTGTAAAACAATTTAACGTAATGTATGTAATGTGTTTCAGTGATATCAATACTCATCCCTTGCTGTCAATAGCAACCCGATTCAAAATAACATATATTCCGTCATGTCTGTCAAATTTTGGACCTATGGACAAATAAACACATCAAATAAACGTTCGATCGAAAAATTAATACGGCATTTATTCGTTGATCATACAAAATTTCTAAAGCACTTGTTTATTTAATGTTAGCGGAGATTCTCTCAGGGCTGCATTTTATTACAAGCAAAATAAATAATTCTTTAGGGCTTTACATCCGTGGGTGTCTCTCGCACCGGAACAAATTCATAAAAATATATAAAATATATAATGTATGTAACATATCTAAAACACGGTCAATTTTATAAGCATTGTATTAATTTTTATTTGTATTTGGATAAAAGGTAGTAGAGGCGGTGGTAGGTTGTGGGTAGTGGTGATGGTGGTGTTCTCTGAATCTGCTTTTGACAGATAAGTCTGATTGGCTTCGAACTTCACTTGCTTTTCAGCTAGGTCGAATTCAGCTGCTGTCTGGAGAAGAATTCTAGCGGCCGGCTGCTCTGATCGGTATTTCCGTGGTTTCTCCGATCAACATCAGGCGAATGCCGGAGCAGTACTCTACCAAACGGGCCACGGACCGCGCGCGATCTGTCCTTCCTCTTCCTTCTCCTATCCTTTCCCCTTATACACACACTTACACTAACATGCACTACACTATATTCCGGGAGACCGGTCGGGAGCTTAGAGCTTGTCCCGACTGGGGCGGTGCCCCGTTGGTGGGAGAGTCCTCGTTTGGGGGAAACCCCACTAGCCGACGGTAGGTCGGCGCCGGATCTCGCCATCCAGCGGGGAAGATCACCGCCATCTCCCGAGAAAAAAACATGCACTACACTCACGGGACTTATGACCTAAGCAGTTGACGCACCCGGAAACACGAAAAAATCAATCAATCAATCAATCAATAAATCGAACTTCACATTGGTACTCAAGTCACAAAAATATCTACTCTTTGGTTTAGGAACACATATGCTCCGCAAAGTCAAAAACATTATTGTGAACTCTACGCAAAGTTGTCAAGAACCTTACATCTATGTATTTATTTATAGAACCTCAAGTTGTTGAACGCATTGGCTTGGACTGTACCGAAATTATATTGCGTTGTAAATGTATTCCCTTTAAAACAACTGTGCTACTCTGAAACTCACAAAAGCATCCACATAAGTAAGCTAATAAAACTCAAGCACACCGTCAGGTTTGCTAATGATGTTACGTCCAAGTTTCCTTATTGATCACAATATCAAACGATGGACTTTTGATAGGAAAGCTTCTCAAACACAAAATAAATCTTGGCTTTCTCAAGGCGACAGTACCGTGAATATTTCTGCATAGTAATTAAATTGTTAAATTTAAACAATTTAAACCCAGTCATTTGATTTTCTCGAATTTCCAATTTTACCTTTTCTGGTAAAATTTTAATGAAAAATTTCCACTGAAGGAAACAGAAGCTGGTTATATAGCAATCTAAAATAGCATGCTACATCTATTAACTTTTCTCTAAGTTTAAGTTGAAAAACTGTGTCATTACTCTGGTTGCTTGATTATTCCATTGCAACCAAGACCAACCGTCTCAACAACATCAATGTATGTGCCGTATTTCTCTCTCCCTCTCCCTCTCTCCCCCGTCTCTCTCTAAACCGAGAAAATTGTCTAATATTACAAAATTTCCTAACCATTTTTCAATTTTTACAGTGTATTTTGTCTTGCAGACGTAACAGCGATATTCATCTCTTGAAGCAATCAGAACTTTCGTTTCTTAACAGAACGATAATAATGTGAGTCTCTCCATACAGGATAGGAAGTGACACCGTAGCGATAAAAAGGATATTTTGCGATCGCGAGGAGTCCCCCGCGAAGCGGTTCCACGATGGTTGCAACGCGGTTGTATCGATCGCCGCCTCGCAGCGCCCCTTCCGATCGAGAGGCAACCAATTACGTCCTTCCTTCACGCACGGAAGCAGCACGGCTTGCGCCCCGCTTCCAATGAGGCTCCTTCCAAGGCAGGAAACTCAACAGGTTCCCTTTTCTCCTCCCTGCCCGAAGCAGAAAGCAGAGGCTTATGTTCTTCATGATTGTGTTTCTGGGTTTCGGCATACTGTCGGAGTAATTCGACTTATTCTTATAGGACGTATGCTTACATTCGTCTTGAAAGCGCCAATGTCAGAGGCTATATATCGCGAGAATTGGCTGAGGGCACGAACTGATGTCACTGCTATGCCTCTGACCGGGAGGTTCTAGGGTCGAGTCCTGACGGTGTCAGGATATTGACACTGGCTACAGAGGTAGGTCGAATTCACTCGCTGTCTGGAGGAGAATTCTAGCGGCTGGCTACGTTGATCGGTGTTTTTTCGTAGTATCTCCAAGCAACACCAGGCGAATGCCGGAGCTGTATTCTAACAAACGTGCAACGGACCGCCCGCGATCTTTCCTTCCTGTGTCTTGTTCTACCCTCACACCTCACTTACACACACACACAAGTACTACGGGAAACAAGACGAGAGCTTAGAGCTTGTTCCGGCAAGGTCGGAGCCCCGCTGCTGGGAGATACCTGGATAGCCGACTGTAGGTCGACGCCGGATTTCTCTATCCAGCGGAGAAAAATCATCGCCACCTCCCGCGATAAAACATGCACTACACGTACGGGACTAATGGCCTTAGCCGTTGACGCGCCCGGAATCACCAATCAATCATAGGCTATATAAAGCACCTAACAATCATACATGGCGGACACTCGTTCCTATTTCTTAGGCAATTTCTAGGCCCTGTTCTTAGCGCAAATACATTTTTAACCCTCGAGGTGATTTATTCATATCTTTGTACAAATTACAACATAGCAGCTCACAATGGCATGTAAATTATAATTTAGAACATTGGAAATGTATAACATTCAGACATATATCCACTTATCCAATATGTTAGTTGTAATGTTTGTAGTTTTCTTGTTTTTTGACATATCTTCAAAAAAAGTTTTTAAACTGAGTAATGCTTGGACATTAACATAGATCTACTATTTTCCTTGGAAGGGTCTGAACATTTAGCATTTGGAGCAAATTAGTTAATCAAATAGTTTCTCACATACATGTGAATATTTTTCATTAGATAGTTCAATAGAAAGGAAATGAGTTAATATTTTAGCAAGCCAATAACTAAGCTTGCAGCCACGGGAGGGATAAAGACCCACATCAACAACCTGAACCAATGCAAATGCATTGCATCAATACATTTGTTAAGATGCAAAGTCGGGTGACTTTTACGACTTTTCTTGTCGCTATAGTATCCTGATGCTTATCTTATTGTTGTGCAGTATTTGAAACTATAAACATAAACTGTGACAGACGGATGTAGAGGTTCATCCGTATCAATTCTCAACACCAGATGATATGATACATGACTTTCTTAGAAGCTATTTTGCAATACTTCACCAGATGACATTAAACACTTGATGTCAATTCACATAATTTTTTATTATTTATATGTCAAGTAAAGTATTTTCTGCTGCTTAAGTATTTTTACAGTTATCAACAGGGCTCGGACACTTATGAACTAAAAATTCTTTGAAAATTACCCATAAAATGGCATAAAAATAAGGCGGAAATGACCCTTTTTTTTAATACTCAAACTTTGTTTGAAAATGATTATTTATTCAATGAAGTTTACGAATGTAAATAAAATTTAATTATATAAAATTATATTTAATATAAAGATTTTCCTTTATGAGGAAATGTAATCCTTAGCTCCGATCTTCCAATCGTCAGTTTTGAAAGGCCGAGGAAGTTACCGAAGATCTGTGTAATTTTGAGAGTTCGATTGATTGATTGGTTGACCACTAATATGGTCATTATTCCTATATGTGTAGTGCATGATCTTGCTCGGGAGGTGGCGGTGGTCTTCCCCAGCTGAATGGCGAGATCCGGCGCCGACCTACCGTCGGCTAGTGGAGTTTCCCCAACCAGGACTCTCCCACCAGCGGGGCACCGCACCAGCCGGGACAAGCTCTAAGCTCCCGACCGGTCTTCCGGAATATGTGGTTGTGTAGTGCATGTTAGTGTAAGTGTGTGTAAGGGGAGAGGATAGGACAAGGAAGAGGAAGGACAGATCGCGCGCGGTCCGTGGCCCGTTTCGTAGGGTACTGCTCCGGCATTCGCCTGGTGTTGATCGGAGAAACCACGGAAAACTACCGATCAGAGCAGCCTGCCCCTAGAATTTTCCCCAGACATCGGTTGAATTCGACCTAGCTGTCTAGCTAATGTCGAAAATTCTGCCACTGTCGAGACTCGAACCCAGGACCCCTCGGTCAGAGGCATCGTTGCTTCGAGCAGCGATAAACAGAGGTGTGGTTGTATACTTTTGTAGGGTAAACGTTCGGTAATAATTTTCGCTTACAATTATTACTAAACGCGCAATGGCGCTATTGAAATGACAGCATTCAGTAGCAAATTTTATGAGCTTTCAGAAACATTTAATGTACTTTAACGGATTGCCTCATTGTTTTCAATATATTTACCCAAATCTAAAACCATCTCACGTTTTTGTCTAAAGAGTAGAAAAGGGGGATCAGGATAATTTTTACGACATTTCATACTCACTGTAATTTGTCTCATGTTTAGGCACGTTTACAATGTGCATTAGATTACGATATTGAGCATTAATGGCTAAGTCGACCCTTCAGAGCAATATTTAAGTGTGTACTCTTTTCGTTTGCCGCAAATACCTCCAAAACTGTGAGTTCAGGCTGCACTTTTCAACGACGGTGGTAGCCACGGTGATCGTCATAAACATGATAGGGTGGGGAGGGACAAGGCATTGATAGGGTGAGGCATGGGATTTTGATTAATAAATACTCGGTAACGCAGCGTACTTACCCTAGTTTTATGAATATGAGAAAAATCTTCCCCGTCACAACTTTTATCAAGTAATGTTCGGTCTGAGATCCCCTAACTTGATGGTAGTCTAGTTTCCTTTGATCCATAAAAAAAGTGAATTGCATACATCAAGGAGATAATTCCTTGCTTACTTCGGAACACTAAATAAAAGTTCCGCGGCCCTAATATCAAGTTTTTTTTACGGTTTTCGACACTAAAGAATTAATTCAATACATTAAATAATTATTTAATGGATTGATCTTCCAAACATTCGACTCGTTTAGTCTTAGTGCTCCACTCCTCGCCAATTATGAATCTAAGAACGATGTGTAGTAATTAGAACTTGAGAGTAGTCAGTCCTATGCCATTTGCGGCAAGCATATGATAAGATCGGTAGGGCTTTGCCCTTTCCGTTCCATGCAATTTTGAGTTTGAAAACAATCACGCATTTCGGGGGATTCGACCCCATGACCTTCTAATCGGTGAGAGATGTTGACAGTGCAGCAGTATGAAGGTCAAAAGCTACGTAGGTAGAGTTGAGCTGTTTATATAACGAATAAAAATTTCACAAAATAATAAAAATTAATAATTGAAAACGAGAAGCAAATTAAGCATTTTTTAAATTGGTTATTTAAGGTCGCATCAACATCCTAGGTCATTAGCGACCACTATTGCTGTTAACGGTATGGTACCTATGAGGATGAAACGATATGGGGATGATAAGGGGTGAAAGGACGAACACAAATACAACCATGCCCGAGGCGGGACTCGAACCCGCGACCCTTCGGTCCGAGATCACCACGACACTACTGCCTTAGCAATTTCTGCCACCGGGCCGACATTAAGCATATTACTGACGTTCATTTTTAATTCAAACTTCGAAGTAAGCTCCTAATGATAAATAAAGAACATTTCACCTTTGAGGGAGTAGGATGTTACTAATCACTAGTATTTAACTTATACAACTTGTATATCTGCGATATTTTACTCTATACTTCTCTAATTAGCTGAAAGATTTTCTACTCAACTATTAGTGAAAACTGTAAAATGCCCTTTAGGGTTATTAAAAACAATTTTATTTATAATCATCTCCATCCGTTCAACGCAAAAGCTTCTTCGCCTTTGCTTAGAGTTGCTCCTCTTCCCATGAACTTTACGAGAAAAATTAGTTGAGTAACATTTTGAACTTGCTTAGAATTTATTTTGCTTGAAATCCGTAAAGTTCTGTGCAAACTATCCTTTAATTAACATTCATGACGTGCGAACTAATCATTATTAAATTTTAAAGGAAAGTTTCCAGGGAACAAAATGCACTTGAGGAAAATCTCATTTGTTTCATCAAATCTCGTGGAATCGGTGTTTTGGTTCATGAAAAACACCTTTAATATCATACCATTGAATAGTGTGTGCATATTAGATTTAACGCGTTGCATCCAGTGGAAGTGGTTAAATTAAAAGGTGAATAGTTTGATTTCTTGCAAACAACTATCAATTGTTCAGATTCTTTTTCAAATAAATAAATAAATATAATATTTATTCAATTATTCGAATAATAACATCAAATTATGAGCTCATTTTAAATGAATATTTAACTTTCATATTACCCAGGTTTATGCAAAATTCAATTAAATTGTCTTTCATTTCTAACGTATCATGTTCGGGCGCTCTCGATGTCTTCTCAGATGAATACGGTCGTAGAAAATGTTCAGAGTCTCATGTTGTTTTCTATCTTCATAAATCGCGTGCTATTACCTACTTCGCCGTTATTATTCGAACGTTCGTATCTGGGCAATGTTACTAAATACCAATAATTTACGATACTGCCGAATTCTTAGTAAGTCCACCGAATGGTGTCTGAATAAATTGTTCGTATGAATTCTACCTCCCTAATATTCAGCATGGGCGGATGACTCCCCGCGCATCTCCCAAACATTTAAAAATAAATCATTCAACTCTTTTAATAATTACGAGCTTCTTCGTAAGCTTAAATATTATCTAATAAATTACATACGCTTCCTATTATTTGAATGTTGAATTCATAAATTGTTGTTATTGTAATATTTAATATTATTGTCACATATCAAAAATAGCAAGAAACAATACTTTTCCCCTCCTAAATTTGACATCATAGTCTTGCTACCTCATCACGCCGATATTGTATCTGACAACGCATCTAATGCAAAGACAACAGCGTACCTACTGGTATACACGATGCATTTGACACGACTGCCAGCGGCATAAATGGGAGATTCTCCATCGTCCGAACACGACTACGCGTTCTATATACATAAGGTTTCTTTAATCTACTACGAGCTTTACCTTTCACTCTACACAGACTTTGGTGTCCTAACTATATACATTCATCTTCTCCGCTAGTATTGTTTATTTATATCCAGTCCCCTAGCAACTCGTCCATTTCACCTATATCACCATTCTGTATACGTAAATAAACTATAAGGAACGTTACATTGAATGTTTATATTAATGCAGAGTGTGTTCTTTCGGCTTATCAAATTAAAGTCAAATTACAGACCAAATATTACAAAGTAAACATCAAGTTTAGCGTGAGTATTATACCAACGAGATGAATTCTCCGGATCTGAACGCGCAAGTTAATCCGCAGTCAGGAAGGAAGTTCTTTCTCTCTTAGCGGTGTGTTATCAGCGCGTGTTTGACGCGCCCCGGGCACACATGGCACACACGTGTAGTCGATGATGGCCGTGCTTCCGTTGCGAGAGAGCGAGGGCGAGGGCAAGGGCGAGGGCGAGGACGCTGGCGAGGCGCGGGTGAGGGCGGAGGCATGAGCGAGAGAGCGGGCGCGGTCTAGAGCGCGGGCGAGAGCGAGGCGCGGGTGAGGGCGGAGGCGAGAGCGAAGGCGAGGGCGGGGGAGAGAGTAAGGGCGCGGGCGCGGTCTAGAGCGCGGGTGAGGGCGGAGGTGAGAGCGCGGGCGCAGTCGAGAGCGAAGGCGAGGGCGGGGGAGAGAGTGAGGGCGCGAGCGCAGTCTAGAGCGCGGGCGAGAGCGAGGCGCGGGTGAGGGCGGAGGCGAGAGCGAAGGCGAGGGCGGGGGAGAGAGCAAGGGCGCGGGCGCAGTCTAGAGCGCGGGCGAGAGTGCAGGCGCGGTTGAGGGCGGAGGCAAGAGTTAGGGTGCGCGCCAGGTCGAGAGCGAAGCTGGGCGAGGGCGGGGGAGAGAGCAAGCGGCGCGAGCGCGGTCTAGAGCGTGGCGAGAGTGAGGCGCGCGGGTGAGGGCGGAGGCGAGCGAGGGTGCGGACGCGGTCGAGAGCGAAGGCGAGGGCGGGGGAGAGAGCAAAGGGCGGGCGAGAGCGAGTGCGCGGTTGAGGGCGGAGGCAAGAGCTGCAGGTGCGGGCGCGGTCGAGACGTGAAGGCGAGGGCGGGGGAGAGAGCAAGGGCGCGGGTGAGAGCGAGGGAGGGTGCGGGTGCGGTCGAGTGCGAAGGCGAGGGCGGGGGAGAGCAAGGGCGCGGGCGCGGTCTAGAGCGCGGGCGAGAGTGAGGCGCGGGTGAGGGCGGAGGCGAGAGCGAGGGTGCGGGCGCGGTCGCAGAGCGAAGGCGAGTGGGCGGGGGAGAGAGCAAGGGCGCGGGCGAGAGCGAGGGTGCGGGTGCGGTCGAATGCGAAGGCGAGGGCGGGGGAGAGAGCAAGGGCGCGGGCGCGGTCTAGAGCGCGCGGGCGAGAGTGAGGCGCTGGTGAGGGCGGAGGCGAGAGCGAGGGTGCGGGCGCGGTCGAGAGCGAAGGCGAGGGCGGGGAGAGAGCAAGGCGCGGGCGAGAGCGAGGCGCGGGTGAGGGCGGAGGTGAGAGCGAGGGTACGGGCGCGGTCGAGAGCGAAGGCAAGGGCGGGGAAGAGAGAGCAAGGGCGCGGGCGCGGTCTAGAGCGCGGGCGAGAGCGAGGGCGCGGGTGAGAGCGAGGGAGTGGGTGAGGGCGGGAGGCGAAGGCGCGGGCGGGAGTGAGGGCACGAGCGCGGAATTTGACGCCCCGCCGCGAAGCAGCATCCGGCGCCGACGGCTAGCGTCGTAGCTACTGCGCTCGGCAACTGAGGGAGGGGTGGGGTGGGTGGGTGGAGCCCGGTGCCGCCAACGCCATCGATCGCGCGTTCGATCGCTGCCGGAGCAGGTGAAGAGCCCCTCCCCAACCCCGCCGCCGCGTCCGGCCTCTCCCGGACATCGTCGTTTCGCCACCACCGTCTTAACCGACGGACTCTCCACCTTCCAAGCGGCCTGCTCCATCGCGTCTTAAGTGTGTAGCTTTTGCCATCGCGCTCGTATTCGTTGCGGTATATTGGCGCCATCTGATGTTTACCAAATATTATGGTCTCTTTTCTTTTATTTCTTGCACCTACTACTTACGTGGTTATGTAAAAGTGTCATAAGAAAGTACCTTTGACTTTTCAACAGAAAACGTATTGTGTGTCTCTGAGAAAAAAAAAAAAAAAAAAAAAAAAGAATGAATCTTGTCTTGCTCCAGTACGCATGTGCCCCTTCAATACATAGTGTACGAGGAGCTCGTGTTTTGAGGGTCCAAGATGTATGAAGTTCATCTGGTACAGAAATAGTGTTTTTCGTTTATCATTTGGTGTAATTGAAACTAGTAGCACTAAAACAGCATGTAAGTTCTCGCCCGTATTTTTACGCAAATTTACCTGCTAACTACTAAAATTTTTGAAAAATTGCACATGACCTTATTTCAAAATCTATCTTATGGAACATTTTTCATTAAAGGAAAAAAATCTCTGTCTTTATAATTTAGTTGCAGGAATACACCAAAAAAAAAATTTTGAACATTTGAAATTCTTGGAAGTGGCTTGCATCTTTTGTGAAGACCTGGGCAACTGTCTTAAACGTTCTTCACACTATTCAATAACAAAATTTTAATTTTATATTATTTATTAGTTTTAATTTTATATTATTTAAATTTATAAAACGAAGATGTCATTTATTTTTAAATTTCGAAAATGCCCCAGGGCTTTACAGTGTAAAGTACCCTCCACAAAAAAATTAAAATATGTGTTTTCAAACCCTGCGAGGCCGCGTCATGAGCCAGATAGATTGGGACTGTCAATTTTGAGGAAATTGACCTAACGGTTTAGCCGCTAGTGTTGTTTAGTGTTGTTTACGGACAGAGGGACAGACGTTCTTCCGTCATTCGCTTTTTCGGCAACTAGGACCCACAAAACATGGATTTTAATTGTAAGATTTTCAGTCTTCTAAAGTTTCGAAATTTTCAAAAGTTTCAAATTGTTGAATCGTCTTCAACATTATTGGAATAAGGTTTTAATGAAATATCTTCTCCAAAATAAGATTTTTAAATTATGTCATTTACATATTTTATTTTTCGTCTTATAATAATAATAATAATAATAATAATAATAATAATAATAATAATAGTAATGACTCTGTGTTTTTAACATTCCTCCTACATCTCCGGACTGCCTGGTTCTTACTCGTTGTTTCTCGCTCCCCTCGCTCCATTCTCTAATTTTCTCTCAACTTCTCTTCTTTAAGTTCTCTTTATCGTGTCCCCCCTCTCTCTCTACCTTCCCCCTCCTCTGCCACCCTGACTCTGGTGCTCGCACTTCCTTCGCCGACGAAATCGCAGGTTCCTCTCAGCCACAGAGGTGAATAACAACGAGAACGCGATCACGCCTTCCATTGTCACTGCCGCGCCTCGGGGCCGCCACCAAAGCAGTCGCCGCCGCCGCCGCCGCCGCCGCCGCCTCCGCCGCCTCCGCCGCCTCCGCCGCCTCCGCCGCCTCCGCCGCCGCCGCCGCCGCCGCCGCCGCCGCCGCAGCAGCATCAGCAGCCGAGGAGCGTGGCGGGGGGCATCTTATCTCCGCCACAAAGGAGCCGCCCCTCAGCAGCTACAGGTCGCTTCCCCTCCCCCCCCCCTTGCGCGACCCGGCGCTGGGCGGCGGGCGCGCCCTGGAGCGCCTCCTTGCAGGCGGCACCGCTCCCCACCTCCAAACACACCAGTCAGGGGCTTTAACCCATTACTAGGGAACGGAATTTATTGTAATAAAAAATGCAAAATATGTGCATATACATGTACTTATTTTTTCCAAAACATGCAAGAAAAAATAGAAAATTTGTAAAATAAAAATTCATTATCGTGTTAAAAATTGTTTTCTACAAGCATTTTTCGACCACAGAACGTCTCCGATCAGTTTTTAACAAGTATTCGGAATGGTTGAAAGTAGGTTCTATTTCTACTGAAGTAATCGTACACTAGACTTCACCACATACAAGAATTTTATTCGAAATATAAAATACGTTCATAGTATGTAATACAATGTTTAAGAGGAGCCGGTGTACAAGTGAATATTAGTACCGTGTAGCAAGTGATGGATCCCGCGGGGGGGGGGGGGATTTTATGTACCGCACCCTCGAAATTGAGCAACGCAACAATTTTATCTAAAAATATTTGTTAGTTTTCGATAGCGAAATGAATTTGGTATTTCAAACATAAGCAAGCAGGTGGTTGAAATTACTTTCGTTCATAAAAATCCGCTCATTCTTGATTCGCAAGTACGCAGTAATCGGAGGGAGGGAGGTAAGTTTGACAAATTATGGCGGAGATATGGTGGTAATAAAAGCATTACATTTGATTTGTAAGAAAGATGATTCAATAACAAATATTACAAACGCGTATCTGGAATGTAACATTTAAAAGGATAAAGATATTAAAATGTAGCGAAATAAGTAGTTCTGGGTAAAATATGTAAAAATGTGTAATTATACCAAAATATGTAAAATAAAAATAGTTCTAATTCATTCAGAATGTCCTGTAAACTCTAAAAAATATAATTGAATGCAGGTATCTAGTTCTTGTAAAAACATGTATTTACATGGAAATCCGTTCCCTACTCATTACTCTTTACACAGTCGACTCCGGTTATAGTGAACTCCGATATAGTGAACCCTCGGCTATAGTGAACTTAAGTCCCGTTTCACTTACGTCACAAAGAAGCGTCAGAAAACTCGGTTATAGTGAACCTGAACGTCGGCTAAAGTGAACATAGGAAATACAACGTCCTGGAAATTAATTCCCTGCTGGAAAAGAATATATCACCTCAGTGTCACAAATTCCAAGACTAAACCGGTAGCGGTAGCTCAGTGCATCAACTGATGTCACTGCAGCGCCCCTAACCGGGAGGTCCTAGGTTCGAGTTCGGCGGCAGGATTTTCGACACTAGCTTTTCAGCTAGATCGAATTCAGCTGCTGTCTAGAGGAGAATTCTAGCGGCCGGCTGCTCTGATCGGTAGTTTTCCGTGGTTTCTCCGATCAACACCAGGCGAATGCCGGAGCAGTACCCTACCAAACGGGCCACGGACTGCGTGCGATCTGTCCTTCCTATTCCTAGTCCTATCCTCTCCCATTACACACACACTTACACTAACATGCACTACACTACCACATATTCCGGGAGACCGGTCGGGAGCTTAGAGCTTGACCCGGCTGGTGCGGTGCCCCGTTGGTGGGAGAGTCCTGGTTAGGGGGAAACCCCACTAGCCGACGGTAGGTCGGCGCCGGATCTCACCATCCAGCGGGGGAAGATCACCGCCATCTCCCGAGAAAAAACAAGCACTACACTAACGGGACTAATGACCGTTGCAGTTGACGCGCCCGGAAACACGAAAAAATCAATCAATCAATCAATCCAAGACTAGGCAGCTTGAAAAAAAGGTCGTAAGCTAAAGGATATGAGACGTTTCCTCTGAGGTGCAGTTAGGAGACCGGGAATAGGCACCTTACTGATGGTTTAATCCCACTCAGTTTCGCATCGGAAACAAAGGTCGGGTCTTGCGTGGGCTACAACTGGCGGCGGCGACGCGTAATTGCTTGCTTAAGTTTCAATCTTGGTGTTACTTGATATTCCGCGGGACAAAGCGCATTGATTTCTTCGTAGACGACAGGAAGCACGCGCCTGCCACGGCCTGGCGAAATCCGCCGTGCCGTGTGGAAAAGCGATCTGTTTCATTAGCCGCTTGCGCCATGCCGCTATCGAAATCATCTTGTACATTATTAGGCGAATAAAAAGGCCTCCGGAGAGTGGGACGGTTCCAAGAGAGCAAGAGGCATTGAAGGGTGTCAAGACTGCATTTCGGTTCTTAGACAGAGGTCAATGCAGAATCAATTATAGAGAGAACACGAATTCTGGAGAAGGATATAGAGAAATTACTAATGAAAAAGTACGTAGCAAACAATTTAAAAGAAATTGAATTTTTAAGGACAAATAAAGATATTGAAGATTTTAGTTCGTGCTGTTAATGTTTTGCTGTATCTCAATAGTAATAAAATTTATCGTAATGGAGAAATTATGTTTAATTTTCACGCGATCGGATATAGTGAACGTCGGTTATAGTGAACCAAAAATATTATTCCCCAGAAGTTCACTATCACCGGAGTCGACTGTATTTAAAACCGGGAGATGTGGCTCAGGGCATCAACTGATGTCACTGCCGTCCCTCTGACCTAGATTCGAGTATAGTGAAAGTGTATCTGCAATTAGTAATATCCGATTAGGGAAGCACAGATCGTTAAGGCGGGCGCGCCTGCACTGCTGCTGCTCGAAACGTTGCGGGTTCGAATTTCACTCCGGTCGTGAATGTTGTTGGTTCTTCTTCGAACCAAGACCTAGTGACAAGATTTTCGACACTAGCTTGTCAGCTAGGTGGAATTCAGTCGCTGTTTGGAGGAGAATTCTAGAGATCGGCTGCTCTGATCGGTAGTTTTCCGTTGTTTGTCCGATCAACACCAGGCGAATGCCGGAGCAGTACCCTACCAAACGGGCCACGGACTGCGTGCGATCTTTTCTTCCTCTTTCTTGTCCTATCCTCACCCCTTACACACACACACACTTACACTAACATGCACTACGCTACCACTCATGCCGAGAGACCGGTCGGGGACTTAGAACTTGTCCCGACTGGGGCGGTGCCCCGCTGGTGGGAGATACCTGGTTGGAGAAAACCCGCTAGCCGACGGTAGGTCGGCGCCTGATCTAGCCATCCAACGGGGGAAGATCCCCGCCATCTCCAGAGGAAAATATGCACTACACATACGGGACTAATGACCTCAGTAGTTGACACGCCCGGAATCACTAACAACCAACCAACCAATCCGCTGGTTCCGCTGCATACTCTCTTCTAAATGCACGCTGCACAGAAATAACTGATGAACCCTTTTCTTATTCCAAAACGTCATTTTGGAAACTGTAGTCATGCTGCTATGTGATGAATTACATTGAATACAGCATGAAATGACACAAAATTGCAGAGTTTGCTACTCTATTAATGTATCTCTATTGATGTTACGTGTAATGGTTTTTGAAATATAAATTTTAAAATTCTGATGAAACATATTAACCCAGTATTTGTTCGTTGTGACCAGTTGTACAACATACCTTCTCAATGATTTGTTCTCGTCACAAATTCTAGTAACCCTTCAGCTCTCTGTCGGACAGAAACGTTCTTTGGAACACCCAGACGATTTGTTGCTCTATCGAACGATAATCTCGTTTAAGGGCAGCAGAGCCCTTCTCGCACTTCCTTCACTCGACACGTCGCCCCAGATCCCACTTCCTCCCGGAAACGAACAGGAGACGGTGTTTCGCGCAGCGAACCTCGAATGCGAGGATGTTGTTTCCTCTCGAAACAGGATGTTGTTTCGTTAAGCGGGGTGAAGAGCGAAGCATTTATTCGCTCATCAACTATCGTTTCACGAGAGTCTTGCTGTGACCTTGCTTCACCCTTTTATTTCCCCGATGTCCCAGTTCGCAGGTGAGGATACATGAGGATTCAGAAGGTGAATGAAATATGTTCTAGAATGAGGCGAGATGTTATTGCAAATGTTCAAATAGGAAGGTCAATGAGATCGGTAGTGCCAGATGCACCCATATAGAGCAGTAAACTCCACCGAAATAAAAAAATCACGAAAAAGTTCAAATAATTTGTTGATATTGTAATTTGTTTTTATTGTATTGTATTTTAAACTTGTTTCTTTACTCTGATGCTTTCATATAATTTTACAAAGTTTTGTGGTACTTATTCAAAAATATTGAGTTTTTTAAAAATTGTTAATAGTAATTAAAACACATTTGTTTATAATGCTTCGTGGTATAATTGTAGAGTTTGTTTGTGACAATATATCTGATACATTTTCATGCGAGACACATTTTCAAGCTTTTTATTTTTTTGTCCTTAAAAATATGACATATGTATGTATTTTGGGCACAATCTGGGCAAAATATGACCTTTTACTAAAAGCGGTTCTTAAAAATATGACAAATATACGCATTTATGGCAAAATTTGGCCGAAATATGACCTTTTACTAAAAACGATGTAAATATGACTTTATGTGCACAATGAAAATACGTTTTTCTAATCGACAAAACCTGGATTCGTACATAAATCGTTTTAAAATTCACCCCAAGGTTCAGAAATATTATGACTTATTAAAATCCAGGCCCTACTAATTACAGGCAAGGGAAATGGAGTGCAGATATCATACACGCGAAAGTGTTCCACACATACAGTCATAATTTGTGAGATTTATTCGTATATAGGTGTCTTAATGGGTTTTGTGATTTATTATACTTAGACATATGTTTTTTAATCAATACTACAAACTGATTAACGAAATTTATAAGCTAGTTTCAATCTCTTCGCTACTACTTCATTTGAAGATGGACAAAAATGTAAAGAGAACGAATTCTCGAAAATAATACAAGGTTTCTAACAAAGAGTAAGCCCTGACTTTTCTAAAAGAAAAGGGAAAACCTTACAATTTAAATATAAAATGTATTTCTGTAGGAATACAATGAAGCTTCATCAAACCAAACATTTGTAAATTTGTAGGATGTTAGTGAAAAAGAGGTCCAAGGACATACAGACGTAAGCCTTTTCCTTTGCCTACACTGAGAATTGTATGGCATCCAAGACAATAATAACTTCCGTTATTAATAAACTGCGAACAACGCACACGTCTCAACTCGACAAAGATTTCATTTCTGCATCCTTCCCTTGTAGTTTGCAGCAGACTAAATATACGAAGAATTTTATTCAAGCGGAAGTATATTCGCTTGCATCTGCACGTGTCTTTTCACTCTTTCTTGGTGTAGATTCTGCAAGAATCTTTGTTTCTAACTAAACACGTGAAACGAATTCTCTTTTGTGCGCCATATGCTGCTTAAGAAACTCCTTACCCAACATCCTTCCCAAACTTTAATCCTTAAGTCAAAAACACGTTCATGAAATATCAGAAAATATCATGAAAATCTCTTTTATATAAACCACCAATAGAGATAGAATTATATCGGTAAGTGTATCGGAATTTCCTTTCCTTTGTAAGAAAAAGAAACCGAATAAATATTGTACTACTTTTAAAAAACGTGCGAAGTAACTTTTGATATCTAGACAGAAATCCATTATTCCCAAAAACTATTCTAGTTTTTTGATTTTCGGGTTCAAACTAGAAACATTACACGACTAAAAAATGTTATTTTGCAACATTAAGACAAAATGTCTAGTATTTCAGTCTAACCCTAATAGTAGGTTTCTGTTTATAGCTATGGCTCAGGGATGGGATGACACAACAGATACACAATGAGAAAGTAAGGAAATGCCTTCCATTTCAATTTTCTCGTAACTCTTCAACGTGTTGACCATTAAATATAATCACCTCTTTGTAAGTTGTCAGTTCGTTCATATTATTAAGAAATGATTACATAGTGTGAAAAACTTACACCTCTTGATACTTATTTGCTTTTGTTGTCCCACGCCGGACAAGTAATTTGTGAAATACTCACTACAGATATATAATAAATCATACCGATAAATCTTTCTTACCAATTTGTGAACTATTAGAAAATGATGAATCTTTCTACTTTTATTATTATTACTTTTCTGCTTGGGTACGGTTTGATAATTCACACAATATTGATCGAGACACATGTCATCATTGATTTGCCCTACTATGCTCATAAATGTGCCCGGTTTTGAAATGTGAATATTTTCATTATATTTCTATGTTTGCTTATGGATTTCGACATACAACATGCTACCTTCTTACCTGTCGTATGTGGACGTGCAATTCTACACAGAATTACTATTCCGGGAAGTTCTGTTGATTGAAACTGGTTATTTGAATTAATGGCAAATAACTTCAAATTATTAGCCTTTTTAAAAAATTCCTTAACATTTATCACAAATTTGTTACACTAATAATACATGATTATTAAATACTAAATGAGCTCATAAACGAGCTATTTTTCCTGCATACAGTAATTCCGTACGGTCAAGAATTCAAGTTCGTGGCTTATTTTGATCTTCGCGCCCAACGGAGATTCTTGATTCTGTCCATCAGATGTTCATGTTGATGTTCCTCCTACCGTAATCTTAGCTAATGTCAAAATCAGTTTCCAAAATTTCCGCGGAGTATTATGTTATTTGGTGGTCTCATAAAAGAACAAAAACCGCAAATTAATTATTCCGCCATCGCGACTTTCCCTGTGCTGAGCCTCAGGTAGTCGCCTACTCGCGATTGTTTGTTCAACGCGAATTATTGACTACCATCTCCGCCTACGAATCTATCCTAAGTTCCGTTTCGAATACGAACTCTAGTTTGATTTAATTTACAATTTACAACTCAAATTAACCTGACATCTTAATAATTATTAATCGATACAACTCTTAAGCATATCAAAACTAAATACGTGTCACCCACTTCCCAATAATTAAAAATACTACCCCCAAAAGGAGCTGACGATACTCGTACCGTTTGGTCAAAATGCGTCCGCTCGGACCGGGGTCGCAAGAGAGACAGAATATTACTAAATTTCTACAAAACTACGACTTGCGCTGCCTCCTCCATACATTCTCTATACACTGCTACGGGGCGTTTCTTTCCTTCGTACTCAAGAAGAACGTCATGCTTGTGACCATGGAACTTCTTGTTTACATATCGCCCTAACAAAGTGTATTCTTTGACTATATGCATTCTTTTACGCAGTACCTATAATGCCTTGATGCCGTTTTTTCTGTTCAAATAAAACCGGCGGTTTATGGCTTATCACAATAGATACTTTTGCAACTCGGACCTGCTGAGTTCAGATCAGAGGCAGCATTGTCGTTTGCTCTGCAGTGGCTCGGACCGGGAGGCCTAGAGTTCGAGTTCCGACAGGGGCAGATTTTCGACACTGGGTAAGTTGACTTCAGCAACTGTCTGCAGGAAGTCCAGCGGCCGGGTGCTCTTATGGTGGTTATACGTCTTTTTTCGATCAATACCACGCGAATGTCGTAGCAGTACCTGACAAACGACGCTGACGCGAAATTCCTTCGTAAGGGCGAGAAAGTAAAAAACAGTGCCTAGCCTGATACCAATAGCTGAAAATGGTCCGATTAATCTGACCCTAAAATGCAGATACATTATTATTGTTATTATTATTATTATTTTTAGTTTAGTCAACTAAATATGCCCATTAATACCATGAAAAATTTTCATTTTCTCTATGTTAATAGCATGCGTGCAATTATAATTCCATCGTGCAATTAAAAATTCACACCTACCAATTTGAATTTAAAGAAGGGGCGAAATCGTTAAATTAAGAAACTATAACACAGACGTAGTCAAGGTATTTACAATCGGTCATGAAACAGAAGCAAAAATGTACATTACAGATTACGTACCTACCACAACTACATATAAACAATGGATGAATAAAACTAAATTGGGGAAGTAAACGTTAAGTTAGTTGACTTATAAAATATTAAATATATAAAATATTTATCGTGTATAAATTAAATGCTTTACGTTTGGAGAACATTTAGAACATTTGGTTTTATGATTACGAATGTAAACAATGTAAACGTCAGTTGTGTTTACCAGTTCAAACTAGTAGTGCTACACAATGGCAGAGACTTTCTCGTATTAGTTTTCTATTTTCTTCGGTATGGGCTAGCTATTCTGACCTGCAACATACTCTTGCTGGCTGCCATTTGTCGTCACCCATAGTAAATGTTTTTGACATTTTCTCCACTTTTCGGTTTCCGAATAGTAGAACTGCAATATTACTTTAAGAATATTAAAGAAGAGCAAAAACGTGTTATAAATAATAATTTTAATTGAAAAAATTGCAGACGTTTCTATGGAAATTACGTTTAAGCGTTACTATTAATACGATATTTGGCACTCTTTTTCACTTTGCGGTTTCCATAAACTTCATTGGTAGTCATTTAAAGCCCTTTCACTCAAAATTTGAATAATGTATACAAACTGCTCGAAATGTGTACTTTAAAGGCATTAGAGACATTTAAAAAATATTACACTTGTTAAATTTTGAAAAATCAAAAGAATGTAGGACAATTAATTTTAAGTCATCTTAAATAGTCCCATTGGCACTATCCGTACGATAAATTTAAAGAAAAAAATTGATCCTTTTTTGGGAAAATTGTGTTTGAGCGTTTCTGAAAATGTGGAGTTTTGAGCTTATTTTCACAGAAAACTTATGAGTTTTTGAGAAATTTTAAATGACATCATTTAAAACACATTTCTCGTAAATGCAATAATGTAAACAAATCGCCGCTAATGTAAATAATAACGACGTGAGAAACAAGTCAAAGAAATTACATTTTGTAAAATTTGAAGAAAAAAACGATAGAGAAAAATAGCGTTTATGTAATCTCCTAGAGTACACTACCCCTTATCACTACCCCTGATAAAAGTTTTAACAAAATTTGGAGCCGTTTTTGAGAAAATCTGTTTTTTCTTATTTTTTAAAATTGCACATATTGCACGCAATCTAGCGCTGAAACTACTAAAATTTCCAACAAAGTATACATGACCTTAATAAAAGAATTGATTGAGAAGAAAAAAATTTACTTGAAAGAAAAATCTCAATCTTCAATTTTATAGTTGTGGGAAGACGCCGAAAAAAATTCAAACTTCCCTTTCAAAACTTCGGCGTTATCAGTGGAAATTGGAGCTATTCCACTTTCATAAGTGTATTTTACTCTATTCTTATAAGAAATTTAAAGAAAAAATGTAGAACCATTCTTGAGAAACTTTTCAAAACGTCCCAGGAGGTTCATGTAAAGTACCCCAAAAAGTTAATGTTTTGCAAAATCGCAGAGCCACACCGACAGAGGGTTCTTCAATTCGGAAAAAAGCATACGCATAGTTTTGGTGCTAGTTTTGTTCCATTACACCAGACGGACGGACAAACGGATGGACGGACGTTTTGAAAAGAATGACTTTTTCGGTACCAAAAATTTAAAGAAAAATTTTTGAGCCATTTTGAGAAAATAAAGTTTTTTTAATTTTTAAAAATGCAAATATTGCACACACTACTCGAAGTAAATTACTAAAATTTAAAGAAAAATCACATGATCTTTATGAAAGAACTATTTATGGATAACAAATTTCATTTGAAGGAAAAATCTCAGTCTTGAATTTTGTAATTGCAGGGACACCGAAAAAAATTCAAACTTTTTCAATTTTCGAAAATTCAGAATTAACCGTGAAAATTGGGCCCATGCCACCTTTATAATTATATTTTACTCTATTCTTACAAGCAATTTAAAGAAAACATTTGGAGCCGTTTTTGAGCAAATTTTGAATATGTCGCAGGGGCTTCATGTAATTAATGTATGATTCTCAAAATCGCAGATCTTTGCCTCAGGGCAGATCGACATTCAGTTTGAAAAAAAAACGTATGAATACTTTAGGCACTAGTGTTTTTCACATACACCAGACAGACAGACAGGCACTCTGACTGACAAACGGACGGACATTTTGAAAAAAAAACAACACTTTTTTGGTATCAGGGGACCCCAAAACGTGTACTTCCGTTGAAATCTCGAATCGATTTTCTGTAGAATTACATAACTTTTTCTGTACTACGTATATTAATATAATCTCGTAATAACATATAATAATTCGTATAATGCGTAAATTAATATACGTACTAGACATATAATACCTAAATTAATATACGTATTATTACGTAATATACATGTATATTCATTTATTATACCTATTTTAATATATACCCATTTCTCTATACTATGTAAATTACTCTTTATACACGTTTCGTTAATTTCTATATTATTATTATTATTATTATTATTATTATTATTATTATTATTATTATTATTAAAGAGCGACTTAAGTCATCTGCGCCCTTCTTGGCTCTCTATCCGTATAATTAATACAGTAAAATGGTGATCTGAGATCTAGATAACCACTGGATGGATTCGTATGATCAAGGTGTTTATCGGCGTAAAAAAATTCGCTATTCCCGCCATTGTTATCAGTTTTGCATTTTCGTAATTCTTAAAAAGTTATTTACAAAAAAATAATTAAAACAATAACACAACGTCCTGCGCAAAATATGAGTTGGGGAACCTGCGGCATATCTATATTATAACCCCATGTCTCCGAGCGCATGGCCAAATATAAACAAATTGAACAATGAAAGTTGTGAATGTAAAAAAAGTTTACTGAGTTACAGACTAACAACAAAGTGTAATAAGGTATTCACAAAAAAAATAACTGTAACAAGAACTCAACGTTCTTCGCAAAATTTGAGTTGGCGAACCTGTAACTGCTGAAAGCGAATTTTGAAACCGCGTACGCGTGCACCAATACACCAATACATTTATCTGGGTGCAGCGTGCGGTTCAACAGCGAATTTAGTTACAGAGAAGTGGCAGCAAATTCGGCTAACAGCGAAGGGTAGTATATTGTATCCGATTACATCGCACGCAGAGATAAGTTCTGTGCAATTTTTATATTAGAGTCTTATATTTGATATTTTGAATTAGTAGGTACAATTTTTTTTACGAGCACATGGCTTAATTCTGCATCCATCTTGGTGCAGCAGAATATTGAACCCCGTGCGAATTATTCGCACGGGCCCTACTGGTTGGTGTAATAGCATTAATAATGGCCTTTTTTCGGCAGACCGTCCCGGAAGGCCGAAGATATGATTACCCCACAGCTACGGCGTCAAGGCATTCGGAAGAGTGACAGGACGCTGCGGCAGACAAGGTAAGGGGAGTCGGCTCGACAGCCTCCGGGCTAGGAGCACAGCGGGCACTGACGGGCAAGACGCTGGCAGTCAGTGGGCCTCAAAGCCTAGCCTTGTCCTCATTCCAAAATGAGTTACAAAGCTAGATCCTATTGGCATTGACTTGCCGAACGACCATGTTGAGTTATAAGTTTTGAGGATCTTCATGATGAAGTAACTTCTCAGAGTATTCGAAGTTTTTAGTTTCATTTTACTTTATATGTACTATATACTGAATAATATGTGTAATATAGTGAAAGTTATGTAATGCTGCGGAAAATCGATTTCGAGATTTCGACGGAAATACACGTTTTGGGGTCCCCTGATACCGAACATGTGTTGTTTTCTGTTGCAAAACGTCCATCCGTTCATCTGTCTGTACGTCTGTGAACACCACTAGCGCCAAAATTTCACGTAGAAGTTTTTCCAAAATGGATATTCCCCGGTCAATCTACCTTGGTTCAAGGCGCTGCGATTTTGAAAAACAAAGCTGTCTTTAAAATTTGGGGTTACTTTACATGAAGCCCCTGGACATTTTCAGCAGTTACTCAAAAATAATTCCAAATCTTTTCTTTAAAATGCATGTAAGAATAGAGTAGAATACACTTATAAAGATAGAAAAGAGCCAATTTTCACTGTTAACTCCGAATTTTCCTAAATTTAAAAAATTTGAATTTTTTCAGCATTTTTCTACTACTACCGAATTGAAATAAGAGATTTTTCCTTCAGATGAAATTCGTTGTACGTAATTAGTTCTTTCATTAAGGTCAAGTACATAATTTTGCGAATTTAGGAGTTTCCGCGCAATATTGCGTGCAATATGTGCAATATTAAAAATAAGAAAACAATATTTTCTTGAAAACGGCTCGAAATATTGTCTTTAAACTTTTTGTAGGGTTAGTGCTAAATATACTCTATAACACGATATAAACGCCATGTTGCTCTATACTTATGTTTTTTCAAAAATTACAAAAATGTTTTTTTACTTGTCCCTCAAGTTGTTAATATTTATATTAGCGGCAATTTGTTTACATTATTGTATTTACAATAACATGTGATTTAAATAATGTCATATAACGTTTCTCGAATACTCAGCAGTTTCCTGTTAAAATGAGCTCAAAATTCCACATTCAGAAACGCTCAAACGTTATTTTCTCAAAAACGGCTCCAACTTTTTCTTCAAGCTTTTCATCTGAATAGTGCTAATTGCACTGTTTAAGATGACATAAAATTAATTTTGCTGTATTCTTTTGTTTTTTGAAAAATTATACAAATGTAATTTTTTTTAATATTCCTCACGCCGTTAATACGGCCATTTCTAGAGATTTGTAAACACTATTGCATTTGTGAGTGGCCGTACTTTAATGTCTTCCAAGAAAGTTTTTCTAAAACTCAAACATTTTCTGTCAAAAACAGCTTAAAATTTCACATTTACAATAACACTTAAAAGCCATTTTCTTAAAAATGTTTCAAATTTTTTTAATGAAAATTGCCATTTTGAACGATGTGTTACGCTTCTTGAATATTCTTAAGTATTTGAGCCAAAGTATCAGTCAGAGCAACACCCGATATATTCTGGTAACATTGAGTTTTGCTTTCAGGATTTTATAATAACTAGTGAGAACCCGTCAAAATTTGACGGTGAAATTTGAGATAAATGTAAAATACTGTGCCCAGACTAATGGTCACAATATGTTGCATTGTTTGGATCTTCAGGGTATAATGAAGATAGTCTGTGATGTGGAGTTCCCAAAATTTTGAACACGTATGGCCCATGACCAGATGGCAATGCAATATGGCCCACATATTCCAATAATACACCAAATGACACAAAAGAAAGAGCACTATTATACTGACGGATATTATTTCTAAAGTTTTTTGATGTGTCATCATCTGTAAACAAATTTGATTACTTCTGGCATATTGCTCGAAGGTAAACTTATTTTCCCATTTAAGCAACACAGAGTAAACTCGTTTGCAGAATTTCTCTCGCATGGGAAGTACAAAGCAGAACAAAACTGACATTTCATAGACAACGACCCAATAGAAAACGATATGACCTCACTATCACGACACCTACGCTGACTTTCTCTTTCCCTGCGTCCAGTTAATGTACGTTTGCGTCTTTTGGTGCACGTGGGCAACGATTCGAAATTCGACATAAACTGTGAACAACTTCGCTACTTCAGTACAACTGAGCAAAACCACTGACCGAATGCTCTCTACAAAATACATCACAAAAGCAAACACATGCAAACTGTCAACGCCACAATGCAATTATTACACTGAAACAAAACCTTGACGAATTGTAAACAAATCTCAACAATCAAAACAAAACATCAAGCAGCGCCACCATGAAGCAGCGTGGACTCACATCTAGCGTTTCATACAATCGATTTTGAAACAGCCATCCTTTGGAAGAAAACAATTGACTATTGATAAGCGTACTATTAAAGAATGATTTAATTAATTAATTTACACCGTAAATGTTGGTGAATCAACACTAACAGTATCTGATAACACATCTAAGGATCACATTCTTTCATTTAAAGGAAAAAATACTCCAATCGGTTCAGTTGAAGCTCTAAACGAAGCCATGGCAGAATCCCTTATTTTTTTAAATATATAGATGAGGATAGAGTACATTCTTTGTGAGCGCACCCTCTCTTAGAAATATGTTCTTGTCGGACAGACAGACGAACTGACAGACGGACAGACATATGTACAGGCAGACGCACAGAGAGACGCACAGACAGGCACACAGACAGACCGACGGACAGACAGACGGACGGACAGACGGACAGACAGATAGAGAGACAGGCAGACAAACAGACAGACGGACGGACAGACGGAGAGAAGGGCGGACAGACAGACGGACGGTCGCTCAAGCATTTTGCCGTCAATGAATTTTTTGGTATCAAGTATCTATACATAGCATTTGCTACACATTGGAAGAGGATTTATTCACTTCTTAGTTTCCAGGACCCGACAATAAGAGTTTTTCTGCCGAAAATTCGTCGTTTTCCGGCGCACGATTACATAACTTCTTCTTACGAAGTAAGTGCGAGAAAGTAAAAATGACGCGATACGTCCAGCAAACTGAAAAATTATCTCAAGTGCATTTTATTGTGAAAAAAATTCTAAATAAACCATCTAGTAGTACATGTTGGATTCAGAATAAATAAGTGAAGAGGCAAGTATCTAATGTTTGACAGTACTTAGTGTCGAATTTTGAGAGAGGCATATCTAAATTCAGTTTTTCCTATACACGATTTAACTTCAACGTAATGTAAAAACTTCGCAATCATCTTTATTCATCTACGCACTCATATACGATACTTTCCGCATACGCGTGTTATTAGTTTGTTTCGATGCGTTAAAGCGTGAAATTAAACTTAGTACTGCATGTGAACATTATTTGAAAGAATTGCTAAAGATGAAACTCAGCAATATTTTTCGCTTTGCTGTGAAACGATATTGCTCTTGTGTGGGAAAGGAATGTTCATTTATGTCTTTTACTTCGTTACGAAGGAAGTTACGTTTTTTACTTTGTTAAATCTTTTGACCACACGTTCAACAGTATTGGAAAAGCATAGATTTCATAGAACAAAATATCAATAGGGATTTATCCTTTTTGATAAATGTAAAAGAAATCTTAAATACACGACCACGAAAATTAAATACTCCTTTTTGCTGGGGGATCAGATCACATACTCATGTAGAAAGGAATGAGTCAAGAAACAGGGAAATATTACTGACTCGCGAATGAATAAATGGGAGACGTTAGGAAATACACTTCACTCTAAAAATCAATGGTAAAAAGGTCTCAGAAGATCCAACACACATACGAAATAAGTGAAAATTTTAATTTCATGCATAAAATAATGTTGATAAAATTACTCAACAACCCTTAAATATGAGAAACAGCCCTAACAGTCTAAAACTATAAGACGATAATGTTGTTTTATGTTGTAAAAACAAAATAAAACATTTAAGAAATCGGTGACATTGCATCCACAAAACGGTTTCGCAAACTTTCGAGAAATATTCGACATTTTCACAACCCAACAAATAACTTTAAGAAATAGAAAAGCTATAAATAATTCTCACAACTTTATTTACCTTTTCTCCTCTCCTGAAATGGGAGATTTGTTTTTGAAACTTGCAAGTACTGCAATCAACCTGCTCGCCTGCCTTTCTATCTGAGGAGCCATTATTCCCCTAACAGCCAGTGTTGTCGTTAAACGCGGTAACGGCATGCGATTCAAGAGAGGGAATTGATTGCAAGGCTCACTCATCCGCGTTTGTTTCCTCTAATAAGATCTGCGCCGTTCAGCGGAAGTTGTGACTTGATGTTTCTGTTTTCTTTCACTTTCTTTGATATGTTTTTATGTGCTATTTTGTCATCAACACTAATACATTCCTCATCATTTAGTTTCTAATTAACGACACAATCTACCAGTGAAGGTTATATATTATTATCATGAAGGTTTAATTAGCAATTACATTGAAAATATATTTGTTTATAAAGTCGAAATGAATATTCTATTTTGGAAATCGCACTAGATTTTCAATAGTTATTGGATCAATGTAATTACTTCCTTGATTATGACCATTAAAATGTTCAGTCACCTACTACATTGTGTGTCTCTGAACGGTTAGGATCACTGATCTGAAGTGGCAAAACTTTACAATCTAGTAATTAGGTATTTTTTTCTAATACTGCTGTCGATGTGTATTTTTAGAATGCACCGTTTTGAATAGAGATATCTTACTAATCAGAAACATGTAGTAAATTTAATTTACAATTGACCTTGCGTCAGCGTGTGAAGTGATTGAGACACATTAAAAATTCGATAAAATTGAAGATATGTACGACGAAAACGTCTAATCAACGTATCAAAACTTAATTTTGTTTTAGAAACATTAAAATGAGAAATATATCAATATTTTGATTTCTTAGATAATTCAATTTGGTAACAAACCCTTCACGGTTTTGTGTATAAATTGTTTAATTAATGCATTTTATTGAGAATTTGCACCTAAGAAATGTAAATTAATTATACCCTTTTTTATGTTTGAATTACATTACTAATTTCTTGATTCATTTTCCAAAAGACTTGTTCTTTGTCACGTAAGCTTCATTGTTTTATGTACTAAGATTTTTCTTAACTTTTTCCTAACTTTTCTTCTTATTCTCGTCCTCTCCTCAAGCAGTAAATTTACCTACTTGGGGGGAAAATCCACCAATCTAGTAACACTTCTTTGCGCAGGACGCTGTGAACCTGTCGGAAGGTCGAGAGGGGGTGCTAAGTGCTCCCAATCTCCCGGAGAGCTGTTTGCTCCCATCACCGCTGATGGCCATTCCACGAGTTTGCTCGTGCTCGTGTTTCGAACTCTTTGCTGTGAGGCGGTGCCGCTGCACTCGTGGAAATTCTTTGCGTGTCTGAAAAGCCACGCCCACGCACTCTGCAATCGCGCAGTTAGGGTTTTTCAAACTAAAAAAAAAATACTTTCTCGCTACGGAGAAGAGAGAAAGTTATGTAATGTTGCGCGAAAAAATGGTATATATTTGGCATAAAAACTCGTGTTACAGGACCCTGGTAGCGAAAAAGTGGATAAATCCAGTTGCCAAATTTAGGGGGACAATCCTATAGTTCGTGGTGAAATCAGAATTCATGTTTATGGGTCCTTGATACCGAAAAATCGATTGACGGCAAAACGTCTGTCTGTCCGTCCGTCTATGAACAACGCTAGCGGCGAAACTATTCAGCCGATTTTCACCAACATTGATATTCCCCAATCGATCTAACTGGTGTTGCGGCCTCTTGAATTTGAAATTGGTATTTTAATTTTAGGGTTGTACGTGACATGTAGCTCTTGGGACATTTTCCAAAAAATCACAAAAATGGCTCCATCGTTTTTGATTATTTTTTTTTTTTTTGTTTTTTTGTTTAAGAGAATGGTGCAGGTCTCACGTTCGTTGAAAACCCTAATTTTTCAAAAATTGCAAAAGTTCAATTTTTTTCTGAGTATTCCCACAGTTGAAATACTAAATATAATGATTTTTCCTCTTAATGAAATCTTTTCTTTGAAGATACATTTTGAAATAAGGTCATGTACAATTTTTCGAAACTTTGAGTACTTTTCGCGTAATTTTGCGTTAAAGTACGGGCGAGACAGCACGTGCTGCTTTAGCACCTCTAGTTTTAATACAACCCAGAACAATATTGTTATAAACCCAACTAAAGTGGAAGCATTTGAAAGGCTTAGCACAGCAACAACTGAACGAAGATACCTTTAGGAGAAAATCTCCCGTTAGTTGACCTAAAAGTCGGAACAAGAACCTGTGGGAGTGGTACTTCATCACTCCCTGTAATAAAAAATTCATTATACTAATGAGACTAATGCCCATAGTAGTAAACGTGCCTGAAAAAAAACCACTCATCCCTTTGTCACTGGATTTCCAATGCCAGCTCATAAGTGTTTCTTCTGTTCAGTTTGAGGCGGACCACGCCCATCTTTTTGTTCCTCACCTTGCCCCTGCTCCCCCGAAGCTAAGTTATGGGCTTTCCCTGTCGGCTAAATCCTGACCTTATGTGTTCTACAAATCTCCAGCACGAATTGTAATGCAGGGAAAGGTAAGCAAATTGCAATTTACCTGCATACATTTCTTGTTAGATATATGTAGGTCATTCAATAATTAAAGAGACAAATTGGTCTGGAGAAAAAACACTTGGTAGGAAAAATTTGGTAATTTTAGGACTTTAAGTTCGCATCACTGGGATGAGCCCTGACCACCTGGAGGATCATCATAGTTGTGTTCATTACCTCAAAATTAAGTTTAATGAAACCACTTGAAAATTCCACATTGGTTGAACAACGTTCTGTTTTTTTTAAAATTTGCTGCAGGAGAAAAACCAACTAATATGATTCTAGAATGACTAAAGTGAATGATGAAAGTTGTATGAACCGCGGGAGTTTTTACAAGTGGGTAGAGCAGTTCTAAAGTGGTCGAGACTCAGTGACTGACGAACATCGTTCTGGCCGCATCAACAGGAAAAGACCTGTTAATGGTGTTTTGGGACGCTGTAGGTGCGTTTATTTTGTGATTATCTCAAAGAATAGTGTACAATAAATGGCCACTACTACTCAGATATGCTTTTGAACAAGGTGAAACCAGCCATGAGGGAGAGACTTCGTGGATCTCAGAGAAGAGATGTGATTTTCCAGCAAGAAACACACATCCACACACTGCTCAACAAACACGTGAAACCATCGACAAAAGAGGTTGGGAGGTACTGCCTCATACCCCTTACAGCCCGGATTTAGCTATCTGATTTCCATTTGTTTGGTCCACTGAAGGTGGCATTACGTGGGAAGAAGTTCCAGGATAACGAAGGTGTCAAAAATTTGTAGGAAGTTGGTACAAATCTCGATCAGGTCCCATCTCGATCAGGTATTTGTCCAGTTTCCCTGATCCATTGAGCAGATGCTGAGATGGTCCCTTGATTTGCTTCTGGACGTAAATGTAGCTTCACTATGCGCACGTTTTGTTGAACTTTCCTTTGCTTGTAGTGGTAGTAGAGCTTAGGGTGAGTTTCTATTTTGTTAACAATACAGAAAAATCAAGTCTGTTCGTTTCTTTACCGTTAAAAATAAGTTTTCTACAATTTGGCAACGAAAATATCTAGTTTTTGAAATGTTAATCTCTCGCTTTTTTAAATTAGTTATTATTATTATTATTATTATTATTATTATTATTATTATTATTATTAATCTGTCAACTATTAATAGTTAAATTGTTGGGAAGGGATTCTGAAACTCAAGAAAGCGTGCGCAGATGATTTTCTCCCCCATACGTCACATACAGTTTTTGACTGTTTTTGACTAAATAAATAAAAAAAAAAAACAAGATAAAAAGTTCTTTGTAGCGGGTATAAAAAAAACTGGTAACCCGCTAGAGCAAGTGCATAACTGTTCGTGAAACGTATATTGAAAAGTAGGAAAAGTCCAGTTTTGCAAAGATTATTTATTTCTCCAGCCCCATTTGTCTCTTTTATTATTGAATGCACATCGTACGAATGCAAGGTCGCAAACTCGTGAATTCATCATGAGTGCATAAACATTTTCATTGCATATGTTGCCTACAACATTATCTCGTTCAATGCAATTTTAGAAGCTGAAAATTATTGCCTTAAATTCACGGAATTGGTTAATAGTGATTGATCTGACATTGTCACTTTTACGGGGGAAGAGGGGGGCCTAAAATACCTGATATTTATTGTTAGAAAATTATGATAAATATTAGTACACTTGTGTCATAACGCACTCAGTAAAATGTGCGTTTGTCATAAACTCCTCGTTTCAGGAATTTTTTATTATTGATCCATTTTTGAAAAATATTGTGCGAAAATGGTCCTCAGTTCTAATAGGTAGCAGACCTGCGACAGTCTGGAATTATAGGGATGATGTGACATAGGTCTGAAGCAATGGGCATAAAACAAATTTATAATGTTTAATAATAACAGATTTAATTTCGAATATTTGTTTGCAAGCATGGGCAGTAGTAATCATTAATACAACACCGGGTGATTAGGGGCGCTGATTACTGGAAGATCACAAGTATGATTCCCGTTAGGAATTTAATTTACGTTATGTAATCCAATAACTCCTCCTCGCTTTCTCATTCATAACACTCCTATTCCTTGACTTTCTTCCTCTTCGTCTATTAAATATTCAGGTCTCTATTTAAACACAAAACTAAACGGGAAACTCATATTAATAATGTTATACAAAAAACACTATTAAAATTGTCTTATAAATAATAACTCAACTCTTCGTATTATAACTGCTAAATTAATATACACTTCAATTATTAGACATACTTTAATATATGCTAGTCGAACACTGTCAACCGCTGCTAAATCAAATATACAAAAACGTCAAATTATTCAAAACATATTCTTTAGAAAAGTTCTAAATGCACCTTGGTTTATTCCCAATTCACAGATTCATAGAATTCACGATTTTATGAAACATTATAGTCACAATGTTTTTAATACTTTTCCTTCAATACATCACGCACAATTTTTTAAACTCGGTCAAACTCTTGGTTATACCTTTCCTTGTAGAATTTATTCCAAAATGTCCTAAAGATAAATTTCATCCTAATTTTCTTCTTTATCTTCACCACAAATTTCTAATTTCTAAATTTTCCCTTTATAAATCCTCTTAAAGAGGTTACTGATACTGTTCATAACGACTGTTATTATGTTACAACTTAATTACTCACTGAACTCTAGAATACATGCACAGAGAGTAGATTTACATTTGTCTAGAAGCAAAACAAGGGGTTATCTCAGCATTCGCGCCCAGGACCAGGTAAATTGGACAAAACATCTGATGGAGATAGAGGTTAGTGACCAGAAGCTGAGGTACAATACTTGTTACAGGCATATTTGGTCTTTTAAAATTATAACTATTAAATAATAATAACTAATATTAAGAAATGGTAACTATTTTATTAAATATTATTGTCCTTAAATTCGTTAAATATCATTCTTCAAGTCAGATACCGTTAACATTATCCATCACAATGTAGATTAGGGTAGGTGATGTATGTTGCAGCGGCGAGAAATATCAGTTATAAAAATGATGTGATACAAAAGTCAGACTGCTGATGGGAAGTGTGAGAATAGAGAGAGACAAGGTGTGGAGTTTTATATTTCATTGTATTAATTGTAAATTTCTATTCGTATGTTACCACTTAATATAACCTCACTGTGTATCCGCTCTGCACAAGCTAGTTGAGTCGACGGGTCTCCGGTCATCGCAATTTGCATAAAATAACTTTGAGTCGGTGCAAAACATATTTTGGAACGCATCATTTTACCAAAATACTTCTCGCTTTTGCGAAAACAAAATCCTCCTCACACTCGAACACTCAACTTACTTCAAGAACCGATTAGTGGCTAAGACAGATTATATTTAGCGTATAATTAATTTGCCGTTTTTAAGATCTTCATTTTCTTTTGCTGAATATTTGGAATGATTGTTACTAAGTTCTTTTCGATAGCATCAAATTTATAATGAGATTGTAACGTTTCTTCAGAACAACATTGCTACTGATATTAGAGTGCGACTCGATCATAATTTCAACTTGCAGCAATTATATTAATGGGAAGGGTTAACTTCACTTCATTACTTTACTACATTCCAAGACTACCTCAGGAAAGCCATAAAATCCATCAGCAGGCAACATGGAGCAACACATTGACGTTCATTATTGCAACGTGTATTTATTGACATGGGCATTGGCGTTTTCTTTATCATGTTTGTATATTTCTAATACTTAGTATTCTAATGGTGTTTTGAATCATCTCTATGAATCTGTACATGACAATTTCCATGAATAATTATTTGTTTATACTTCGTGCTTCTTGATGAATCGTAGATAAAAGCATCTGATGATTTAAAATAGCTCTCTTGACCTTTCCGTCTGCTTCGTCAATTTTATTCATTAATTGAAAGTGATTGAAAATAGGGATATCGTTGGGCAATAAAATGTATTAGTAAACATTAAAACAATTTCACTGTTTAATTTGTAGTTACGACGTGAATCGGATGCAACAACATTCTTGAAGCTACCGTACATGCGGGTTGCTTTTTCTCCAATTGCGAGTTATTTTGGTGCAAAGAGATTGACAATTATCTCTGTATATATTTCGACCAGTACGATAAAACTGTGAGAAAACCATACCACCTACAAATTTGCAAAATGTCTCGTTCAATTCAATATTAACCAAAGATCTCAGGACGAAAAATCAATTTTATGAATTAAATGAAGAAGTGTAATGTAATTTTCATATCTCAAAAAAAAACAACTGATTTGTATTTCGTTATCGGTGATAATCCTGTATCCATTTATCCATATATCACAAAAATTTGTCAAACTTTCTTCAAAAATCTATCCACAGATTCAGGCACATAACATTTCAATCTAGGTAAAGAGCATTCCATAGAATCTCGAGTACGCAATCGACTTCCCTTTCACGTGTTCCTCCATAAGTGGCTGATAATAGATACTGAAAAGATGACTATATATATATATATATATATATATATATATATATATATATATATATATATATATATGCAGGGTGGAACAGCTAAGTGTTAACACCCCGTGGAAAAACATGTTACAAAAGCACATCAGTTGCTAAAAAACTATTCGCTAAAATACAAAGATATACACATATTTGAAATCGTATTTTTAAGCGCATTACGATACGCTAAAATTTAGCATAGGGTTTCATTTAAAAAAACAAAGTTGACCTTATATCTTCATAGTAAAAAATAGCGCAAAGACGAAGTATGCTGTAATCAAGTAGCCCCTGTTCCAGCAATCGACTGTCCAATCGGCATCTTCGTATCTTGCGCGGTTGAGGAGATACAAGGGGTGTTAACACTTAGCTGTTCCATCCTGTATATATTTATACAAGGAATGTTTTCAAAACCTTTATATCTTTCCCTATCGAATTATATAAAGAAGGACTGTTAAAATGAAAAACTGACGTGGGTATACTTTGTCATGTTTCACAAAATTATAGTTTCAAAGTATTTTGCTAACCCTTTTAGAAAATATCGAAACAGATTAGGTACGTAGTATTCAGCTCAAGAACTAGTTAATTACATCCCGTTAGTCAGCCGAATCTTCTTTTTGTGTTTCATTAAAATTTTGAGAGCTGATGATCTTCTTGAATTTATGCGTGAAAGGGTAAGCGGAAGCATGTAGAATATTTGAAATTTCATAACACAAAAATATCACTGGTTGTCGAAATTCACTAACCAAATCATTTTGATTAGATTTTGAATCAAAAACTGGATTCTTATATTCTTATATTCATGTGTTAAAATTATTTGCTATAAATAACCTTATTTCATTTTCATTTGAGAATTAGGTCTATGAACATTTGAGGGATATTCGTACATCTTGAACCAGAAAAATATAACAACTTACCAAAGGGTGACTATTGTTGCATCGCCCATCAAACGTCATCGAATGCCGCTTTCAAATTTTAACTGTCAAAACACACATTGCAATAAATAATATATTCTTCATATTGATAATCACTCATAAAGATAAAAACAGAATAAATCAGCCGATAGTTATTTGTCCGTCTTTTCGACTGCTCGGGGCCACGGACCATTCAAAAGTAAGCGCGTTTGAGCGTCTTTGTACCCCTTCACGGGTCCCTGTTGACCTTGCGCTCGGCGGCACCTGCGGGCGGAAAAGCTGCAGGAGTTCCTGCGAATTGGCGTAGTAGCCTCGCCGAGCAGACGTCTCCGGCCTTGGCAAAGGCTAACTGCTCGTTGAAGGGAATTTCACTGTTAGTTTTCACTTTCAGTTCTGAGAATTGTATCCTTGTTTCCTTCTGCGGCTGCTCCTGTAAGTCTTCAAGGTTAAACGCAACTTTTGAATACGTCAAGATGCCATTTGAGTGAAGGAGGCATTCGCGAGATGGAGTAATAAATTTCATCACTTGCAATTATCTGGTTTTATATTAGCCTCATTGGAGTAGGAGGTGGAGTTAAATTCATTGTTCTATCACTTCAATATTAAATAATTCCAAACTGGACCATTTTTATAATGATAACCGATCAGGAAGTTTGGGTTAATATTAACTTAATATTTGGGTTAATATTAATATTTACTTTCAACCCTCTCTCAGTAAGGGCGGCTTCAAAGGAGAGCCATGAGAGGAAAGACTTTTTTGGAAGCGTTCTGCTGGCTTAAATATTTTAAAATTTTTATAATTGGTCTAAGATAATCTATTTCTGAATTTATATTAATAGTATAACAAACTAACGTACTTTAAATGTATTTAATTTCAATTAAACTATTTCTAGTAGAAAATGTTGTATTAATAGAAATATATTAAATATACTATTTCCGATTTGCTTTTTGGAATTGTTTTAAAATTAAAGTATACAAATTTAATATAATGTATTAATTTAACTACGTTAATTAACTTCATTAAACTTGCTCTATAACTTTCCTTTTTCTTGTTTTTTTAGATTCAATGTTTAAGAATTAGGAATACTTTTCAGGTGACATACGGATTGGAACTCTTGATATTCAAAGACTGACATCTAGTACTTACAAACTTCTATGTGACATTTCACGTTATTGTCAATATTAATTCCTTCCTGGAGGTTAAGGGACTCGGTATACGCGAATCAAAACATACAGAAACGGTAAATTGTTAAAATGAAACAACAAAAATGTAGTTGGTTAAAATTATCTATTTTGTAATTTTTCACTCTTTAAACCCATTTTTTAAATTTCCTGGTAAATGCATCCATATGTGTAGCAAGTGATACAAAAGACCAAACCCTTTCTAGGATTACTGACATATATCTCGAAAGTAAGTAATAAGTTGTAAGTGAATTTTGAATTCTCATATTATAAATTCCAAGGCATGATGTATAATCACTAATTCATAAACATTTAACGTCAAGTGCAGAGGATGCTTTTTATTAGTTCAAGTTTTGAGGAAAGAAGAATAAGCAATTCCCGAGAGAGTTCACGAAAGGGATTGTGTTCCATTGTGTCCCACGTACCGTAGGTGTGTCTCCATCTTCATATCTCGTCGTGACTATATTAAATTCAGTGCTTGCATATGGTCTTTTTATTACTTTGGCGTGGAGTAAACTCGCCCAATACTGGATCTAGTCATAAAATGTTTTGCAAAGAACGTAATATAAAATATTTTCTAGAGAGAGTAGTTGTTTCTAATGGAAAAAGATATTGGTACCAATTTTTGCACTTTGAGTTCACACATATACCTGAGCAGTTGAAATCATTTTTGTAAAAATTGTTTCAATTCAAAAAGTCGAGGATCGAATACCACTATGAGTATTGGTGCTTTGTCCGTTTGAACTCAAAGACTTCACTTTTCATAATCACCCCTGTGGCATCACAGCGAGGAAGTGAAGTTTTGGAAAACTTCTCTATAAACCATTTTATGTTACTCAAATATCATGTGTACCTACGTATGAAAGAAATTGTGAACAAAATTTAAGCGCCACATATCGGGCTCACTTTACTTGAAAGCAGAAATAAAAAAAATCATTTCATCAATAAAAATCAGACTATAACAGTTTAATCACCATTTTTATGAGTGGCCACTGCAATAATTAATTATTAATGCAACGCGAAATTCCAGCAATAAATTAGAGCGATCCTAAGACCCATATGTACCTTGAGAAGCGGAATGAAGTTCTCATTCGGCATGAGTCATCTCATCAAAACATGTAAAACGTTTTTCCAGGAATCCCGTATGTCGTAAACGGCGTCAAGGAAAATCCGGTTTTTGCATTCAATAATTTTAGACTGCGAGTGCCAGTTGAAACTAGTGGTGATATAACAGTATCTAGTTTTTCGATTAATTCCAAATATGCAATTTTCAAAAATTCAGAGAGTTCAACAAAAATGAGACCCACGTAATTCTTTTAAGCATCCCTTCTTCTATTCGTGTAAAAAAAAATTGAAGCGGTTTTTGAGAAAAATTGATTAAAATTTTCTATAATTTAGGGAAATTTACACCAAAATGACCTCATTTCAAGATCTGTTCTCAAATAATGGATTTCATTAAGAAATAAATTCCTGTCTTCAATATTGTAATTAAAATGTTTTTGAGGCTTCAAGTAAAGCACCCTCGAAAGTGAAAATATCCGTTTGAAACTCCCTAAGCCATGAGTTCGTTCAGATCGATCGAGGAATATTAATTTTGGAGAAAATCGGCTACACGGTTAAGGCGCTAGCGTTGACCATACACGGACAGACAGACAGACGTTTTGCCGTCAATCGTTTTTTTGGTATCAAGGACCCACAAAACTTGAATTCCGGCAGTGACACGTGTTAGATGAAATAACTTTCTATACGTAGCTATAGGATTTATCCACTTTATCTTTACTAGTGCTCGGCAATGTATTTTGTTTGTTTTTCCCCAGAAAATTTGCCGTTTTCCGGCACACGAATACTCTCTCTCTCTCTTCTTTCGAAGTAAGTACGAGAAAGTACAAATACTGTATCCAACTTGTACAAAAGTATATTTGGCGTACTCGCCGCAAAATGCCAGATTCGGCTCCTGTCGTCTCCTTGTCCGTCATCATTTCATTCGTGCGCCATACCAGAATCACTTTCTGTACTAGTTTTTTTTCCTAGGGCTTTTATCCAGCCGACAGCCGGTTGCCCTTTACGTCCCGAAGGGACGCATACTCGACCATACACTAGACAAACACTCTTGCGGACTCCTCTGATCTGGGGTCAGCAGAACGCGAGGCCCTCCGCGACAACACACACACAAAGTCAAGGGACAAACAGCCATGCCCAAGGCGGGACTAGAACCCGCGACCCTTCGGACTGAAGCGCTGAGTCGGTACTCGCTCTCAGCCGCCTCGGCCATCCAGGTCGGCCAGTACTAGTTACAAAAGAAATATTTATTAAAGTAAACAAAACAATGATACATTAAGGTCAGTAGTAACTGATGAGAACAGACGAAGGTTTTTTTTTGTTACATGCACAGATTTATCTATGCACCTTTGCATCGTCTCACTTCTAGCACAAGGGCTAAAAATTGAACTTTTAGCACACTAAACAAACCTCCAAGGGACAACTTTAACTGGTGACTGTCCAAAAAATAAAGAACCTTTAAATTCCGTGAATAGAACGGCGAAATAATTTTCTTTAATATTAGTGGTAGAACGAAGTTTTATCATTACCTGTAGAAAATCAGATGGCTAGACATTTTTGTGGTGTGAAATGCAAGGTCTTTATTCATTTTCTGTTTATTGAGCATTAACCAAGTAGAGGGTTACAAAGCACTGTTTAAATTTTCAATATAAAATTGCGTCGTTTGTTTCTTAATCTTACTTGTCCTAGTTAAAAACACCGTTCAACATAAGAAGTAGTAGAGGCTACCTTCAATCACTCAAAATCTTATGGAGTTAGACCCACTTCTGCAGCACTTAAAGGGCAGTAAATATTAAAAATAATTTTTCAAGGATAACTTTGAAAGATTATAATATGAAACATGTTGCAAATAACAATATTGCGAAAAAACTACAGATACCTGGCAATATGTTTCCTTTTTACAATGTAGTTTTTTATTCTGATTTGAAATCTGAAAACAGTTTGGTTCTTTCACGTCAGGATTTTAAGATATCGACAAAAATTAATTTTCATGGAACACCGTTCCTCAATATTTTTATAACATGTTTCTTTTTATTTTTTGATGCAACGCCACACAATATTTTCGTCGACTGTAAAAATATTTATATTTAAGGTAATAGTTTTTCAAGCATTTTCCATATCGCATTACCAATCTTTCATTTGTTTCTTTTTTATTAACTTGCGCGGTTGATTAAGGAAGAAGAAGAACCAACTGGCAACCGAAGTTTCCATGATATGGCGCGAATCAAGCAACCACACACAGACGTATTTCTGTTTGTCATATATCACCGAATTTTCCTACAAAACTCGTGCATCTGTAAAGTAAGTTCCTGCAGTTTCTAAACAAATTCCACACGATCTCGTCACTTGTACAATACCAATAGCACCTTCATAATATACAGTTGATGAAGAAACGTAGGCAAAAAGTTTTCTTTCACCTTCCAGCAACATATGATATCCTGACTACCAATCTGGAAAAGGAATTCATTTAATTGACAATGCTGATCTACGTGACCTCGAAAGAGACCTGACGCTAACGAAAGGTCAAGCTGAACTGCTCGGTTAAAGCCTTAAAGAATTTTATTTGCTTGCACGTGACTCAAAAACTTTACATTTTTGCCACAGACACAAAGAACTTGTGGAATTTTTTGCAATAGATGACAATATTTACTAATGTGCGGACGTTCAAGGTATATTTTCAAGCCTCGTAATGGAACAAAACATTGAAATATGGCGATTGTTCATCGACTTATCTAAAATAAGTTTAAAGCAGTACTATTTATTACCCAATGGAAACAAATATGCATCAGTATCGGTTTCATGTTCTACCTATCTGAAAGAGACCTATGAAACTACGTTACTACTTCTTAGAAAAACACGCAATCCCGAGTATAAATGGTGTATCTGTGGTTATTTAAAAACCATCACCATTTTCATGGAAATTCAGACTGCGTACATCAAATACTGCTGTTTTATCTGGGATTAGAACAGTAGAGACGGAAAGCACAATTATATAAAGAAAAAATCGCTTATCAGAACTTCAATGTACCCAGGAAATAAAAATGTCATTCATGTGCCGTTGATTGGTCGTGACAACGTAATCATATCACTGCTTCCCATTATACTAAGACATGCGAAATATTTCGTGAAGGCCCTATACAACGACTCAGATGCTTTTTGGTACCTATGCAAGAAGTTTCCTGAGTGTAGTTACGTGAAACTGAAAGGTGAGTTCATTTATCCACAAATAAGGAAGGTAATTGCTGACGACCACTTCCAAGATTTGCTGAATGACACTGAAGAAAGTGTGTGGTTGACATTCAAAAAAGTTGTAGCCATTTTCCTTGGAAATTATAAATCTGCTGACTCTGTGTGTGTTGTGAAGAAGTGCATCAGTGCCTACAAACGGCTGGGTGTGAACACTGCCTCAAAATTCATCTCTTTGACTCACATCTCGACTTCTCCGAAAACCTAGGTTCAGTTGGTGACGAACATGGTAAACGTTTTCATCAGGAGATCTCTGCGATGGAGCCGCGGTATCAGGGTCGGTGGAGTGCCAATTTTTAAAATTTGTTTTTCAGTACAAGATATTAAAATATGATATGACACTAATATGATGTGAAATTTTTTGAAATGTGTGAACATATTTGCTTCACTAGGAAATATCGACACATATGGCTTACGAAATGCATTTCAAAACACACAAAAATTCTAATACGTAAACATACGATAAAATTTTGATAGTATCTAATGATAAGTAATTACAAACAAATCCTAGTCATACTTATTATGTACAAAATAGTCATTTACCACGTGCAGATTACTGAAGAAAATGAGTTGCGGGACACAGCAAAAATTAATTTTTTGAAATACATCAATTAAAAACATTCGTGGTGGTTTTGATACAATTTTTTTTTTTTTTGGATGATTCAGAGTGGACTTATTAAACTGCCAGATCTAAGCAAGATACAGAAGTCAAGCTAATTAACATTTTGATTACGAAACGAAATTGAAGGTTAATTTTGTTGCTCTGGGGTATTTTATAGTCGAGGCAGATAACCGCCCGAGATCTGACCATCTCTATTTTACCTTCTACAGAACTCTCTACACTCAGTATAACGGTGAGATCGGTCGCTAAAATACAATCTAGTAGTGAACGCATGTTATACTAGTGCTATAAAAGTTACTAGAATTAATCTTAAATATGTTCAGTCAGTATGTTCTTCAACTTTTAGTAAATATGCGTCTTTGATCAAGTTATTTCACTTCTTTTCCATAGAAAGATGTTGCAAAGGATTTTCAGACCCTTTAAAACCGTCGGCTTGGATAGATCTCGAATCTGCGAATACGGCTGTAACATGACGAAAAATAACGCAATGTCCGTTATCCATGACACTATCGAAGCTGCTTGAAGAGTTGAAGTGAAAAGTTGGGAGTGGAGCTTAGATGTAAAGCAACCCTCCATTCAAGTCTTGTAAGTTTCCAGGAGTTCGTAAGCTTGGATATGGGACGCACGTTGACGGTACCGCCAAGCCACCTCCCGATTAACCGTGGAATTTTGGTGTTGAAATTTGTCACTCTTTTAAAATGATGAAACAAGGCATGAGTTCAGTTTTGAAATTATGGGAATATGCAGATATGACGTGTATTGTTAAAGTACCTATGGACTGTGTAGTGATATCACATGCATATAGTAGATTATATAATACTATAGCAAGCCCTGATGAGAGAAAAATAAAGTTCAGAAACGTTTGCAAGTTAAATTAAATTAACTAAAGAACCAATTCTACTTGACAAAGAATTCCTAATATTATTTTGTTACAATTGTAGAGAGGCATACAGGTTTTATTTTATGTTGTATTACATGTATTGACTACAATGAATATTTCTCATATTAAATTAAGCAACTCAATACTTTTTTATTTCTCATTTTGTAACGAAGTGGTAACTTTTGTTGATCATAAACAATGTACAAATTTTCGCCAGTGTCGTTAATTATTGATTTCTTGTTCTCTTTACGACAGATGCACTTCCGCATGTATGGGTCTCTCACTATAAAACACAGTATGAAGAAGATGTAATAATAATTGTTTAATGATAATAATAATAATAATAATAATAATAATAATAATAATAATAATAATAATAATAATAATAATAATAATAATACATTAGGTAAATGTAATAGCTTTGATAAGTATGGAAAATTAGGGGTATTTCCAGCAATGACATAAACTTTTCTTTGTACGCAGAACGTAAATAATTATTAAATACCTTGACTCTTTCTGTATCATCCATGGATATCTGTGGTATTACCGGGACCCTAAAGTATCGCTCATTCATTTAAATATAAGTCTTTGTCTTGAAGAAATTCAATTTGATTAAAAAAAATAAATAACTGATTTGCAAAAATCAATAATTTCATACACTTCAGGTACAGCTACTGCTAAGTGACTTAAGTGACCTTTCGTTCACAGGACTGAATGTTACTTGCAAAACATTTCACTTGCAAATTATAGAAAAAATACTCTTTTCAAAGTTAAACAGGAAAATGTTTACCTTTCCTGATCTGCACATTTGACACGTCTAACACTAGTTTTAATATCATAGACTCTACTTTAGAGCGGGACACGAAATACACTTCTTGTAATTCACAATCGTGATATCGAGCCGTATTATCATCTACCAAAATCAAAAGCCTTTCTTCATTCTCACCGTAATTTACTATTGAACTTATGAACAATATGTAAAATATTGTATTCATCGTGTAATTTAAGCATCATTTTACTTCCTTGTAAAAAGAACTGTGATTAATCCGATTTAAATAAATCAATTATTTGTTATTACAAAAATTATTACGTTTTTTCCACCATAATTAATTCTTTTTTGCATTACCAGCATTTTAAAGAATTTCTTCGTTGCAGGAATTATTTATAAAATGGCAAGACATAATATCGACGTCCATGTCGCCAACTATGCAACTTTACTTATGAAATTTGTTTTCAAAATCTTTTTCGATTATTTTGTAAATATTATAATAATACTGTTACACCAAAAATAGCCTTTGGAACTCATTTATTGCATTTGTACAAATTCGAAAACTTTCTACTAAGTCGCATCCTTTTCAAACACGTTCTTATGCAATAAAGCTTAACATTATCAACTTGATGCGTAATATATTCTTTGACCACGCGCGCTGTGCCTTGGGCCTTCGCGCTGTGCGCGTCCGAGTGGCGGAGGCAGCGACCGCCAGGCTAAATCGGTGAGCCAGAGCACCAGACACCGTCGACGGCGCCGCAGGCGATGATAATGCTTCCTGAAGGGGACCGCTGGCAATGGCATGCACTTGGGGCCTGCTTTCCCGTCACTCCGCAACCCTCGTGTTTTGGACGTGGGCTTTGGTTGATCCTCCATCCCTCAGCTACCCGCCCTGGATCTGGGACAGTGGCCTTTGCGAATGGACAAGAAAGAATGCGTGTTGGAAGTAACATCCTTTCTTTACTCGCGCTAATACATTTACGTTTATTTTATTTTATTTATTTTACGTCAAAAAACAGTTAAAAACTGCGTATGACGTGCTATGGGGAAAAGTGAATTGTGTGCACATTTTCAAAATTCTGTGATCCCTACACTAAGTCATATACTACTTAAATTTTGAATTTTGAAAGGGAGAAAAAAAAACTCCCATGTAATAAAATCTATTTTCAAGGATAAATAAGCAATAAATTTTGAATTTTGAAAGGGAGAAAAAAACAAACAAAAAAACTCCCATGTAATAAAATCTATTTTCAAGGATAAATAAGCAATAAATTTTGGCTCTTATTACTTCCTGCCGCGACAACATGGAAACGATAATTTGAATAATTGTAATTCCCACTGAATTCTAGAAGACGTGCACAGAAAATGAAGTTACATTTATGTCCAGAAGCAAAACAAGGGGTTTAAACAGAAACAAAACGTTTAATGCACATCGGAAATTTATACTGGTATTTACTTTCAACACTCGCATCCGCGTTTAGAAATAGGCAATCCAAAATATTTTATTTTGGATCAGAGCAGTTATCCTCCACATCGTGGATGAACTGGACCCAGCTGTTTAAATAGTGTCGACAATTTTACCATCGTCGGAAGTCGAAATCTGCTTTAATTGTTGCTGCAGTGGTAACAATATTTTCGCCCTGAGTTAACTCCACCGATAGTTAAATTCAAGTTTGAAAACAGGTGAAGTCTAGCACGTTAGTCTCGAAAAATCTGTAACTGTAATGGTAAAATTATTCTCAATCACAATACTTTCCAGCCCATAAACGGGGAAAGAAAGTACAATTTTACATGCACGATTACTGAAAGGGATTTTGAATGTATGTATTTGGCATTTTAGTGGCGGACAAATACGACTTCGCCAGCTACCCGTGTTCAGAGGACCTGAGTTTTTAAGTGTATTTATTACTGAAAAGGATTTATTAAGGAAATTACTTTTTCAGGTTTGACGATACATCCACCCACATTTAAAACAGTAATATTTTCTGTGTATCAAAGAAAAACAGCAATAAAATTTTAAATTACCCGCTATGAAAGGCAATTTAAAAAGTCTAACTCCTTACAGTGCTACCATTTTCAACAAAGCTGTATCTCAGATTCTCTCGTTCTTATTCTTATGACCGGCTTTTGTGTCTGAAAAAACAAACAGGAAAGCATCAAATAGAGGGCACTCGTGGAAGTTCCCCTTCAGTAATCAATGAAACGAAAACTACGAAAGTAGGCTTCACTGTACTGTCAGTACTTGAAACTTCAACCAAATAGGAGCTCAGGGGATTTCCAATTTCCTCCCGTAACTTCCCACTTGTCTCTCTTATCCACTTACGATTTTGTCTCCGAAGCAGGCGGAGAATTAATGGAAAGGGATCACAAAGTGGCAGACTCTCTAGAAATCACGTAGAAAAAAATCTCAACTGAAAACGAACGTCAAAGAAACTAATGTCAATTTTTATAATGAACTAGATATTCAGTATACAAAGAATTTAAAGAGATTAACAGGTTTCTAAAGAGTACCAGATATAGTAAAGAGTATCCTCAAGTGACGTGAACCTCCACAGCGATCCAAGAAGGCCACTCACCCTCTCAAATCCATTTTTTGTGTAATTTGCTCATTTATTCCAAGTAATTATCATATGTAGTTCTTATCACATCCGAAGCAGTAATCGAGTATTGAATATACTCGTACATTTTTTATTTCCATACTAACAATATTATTTTTTCCTCTACTCTTTGACATGAAAAATTCCATTCGTTTCATATTTAATTAATTTTAGAACCAGTCTTTCGGCTCACAGATGTCACCTCCATGGAAGGCATTGACAATCAATTTACTACGTCACTGCGCCAACCAAACCGTTGCTCTTCTCCCCCATACGTCACACAGAGGTTTAACTCTTTCTACACTATAGTTACTAATAGCATTGGGTTGGTATTTGGTAAATCACAGTCACCGTTGAAGGTAATAAACCGAGATGATAGCACAGATTTATTACCAACCAAGTCTCCTATTTGTGAAATCGGAAGTGCTTCGTTCAATATTGTTCCTAATACCATCTTCTTCTAAAAAAGAATCATATATACAAAGTGCCTTTTCTTTGAATATTAGTCATACTTCTTTTTAGATTGTACTTGTCCCTCATATGTCACATACGGTTTTTACATTTACGAAATAATAATAATAATAATAATAATAATAATAATAATAATAATAATAATAATAATAATAATAATAATAATAATAATATTTTACTACAAATCAGCGCACGCTCGATGGCAGTTAATCAAAAAAGAAATTACATAGATAAACAAGTGATGCTAAACAGTACTCTCTCGCGTGTAGTACTGGATATGTAATACTATTTATTCTGTAATTTCTCTCCGAATTAAGATAGTTCAGTCTTTTTTTAATCTCTTTAGAAATCGTGGAACATTTGCTGCGAAAATTACATAAATAGTTTCAAGCAATCGATTTTTTATTCAAAACTTTAAATGAAAATATATTGTCATTGAATTCATTGTATAAGGTGTGCAGTGTATTCACGAACATATCCGATGAGGTTTTTATCTCGACAATATTCTGCCCTAACAGTATGCGACATAGTAAAATAATTAAAACTTAATACATTAGACGATACTGGCAGCGTTGACAAACAATGCAAAAAGATCGAAATAGTTATTTATGTATCAAGGGCGTGAAGTAGATGTTTTTGCCCCGAAGGCGACTTCCAAACCCGAGGGCCACTGGCGCGAGGGTTTGGAAGTCGCCTGAGGGGCAAAAACATCTACTTAATGCCCGTGGTGCAAACAAAGCTTTATGGTTTACTAGTTCGTTACTGAATTAAACGAGAATTCGAAACATTTTATAATTTTTCTTATGTTTAATGTGAAAAGATGCACTGTAATCGTCATTTGTCAAAATGACGTCAGATAAACAAAACAGAGTGTGTATCTATTGCATAATTGGTATTGGACTGATTTGTTCGTACAAAATGAAAGAATATTGTGAAGTTCCTGCGGAAATTCTCGCAAAAGCTAACAAAATTACGGCCAGTGATTTTCAGTAATATTTTGAAAAATATATGAAAATCTAAACGCACAGTAATGAACTGGTAAACCATAAAATATATAATAGTTCTTATTAAACACTATAGTATTGTATTATTCTTCTCATATACTCGTTTTAGCACGAATTACACGTTACGCCTTGTCTGAACATGTAATGCTAAATACTTTATAATTGTTCACACCTAATAAAATTTCTCCGAAATGTCTTTACTAATCAAAGAACAAATGATTCGTTTCCATTCGTATTCAGAATTCAACATGTAAATGTGTTAAGGTAGGGATACTAGAATTTACGAATTCTTCACAGAATACATTTCTCCCCATTGTACGAAACACGCAGTTTTTCTGTTTTTGGAGTTAAATAAAAAATATAAATAAATAAAACGAAGTTTCATAATGCTTGTGTGTCAGTGTTCAACAAAGAGAAGAATTCAACAGAATTTCATATATCATTATCTTATATTTGTATTTGTATGTCGAACAAGTAGAATAAATAATATTAAAAAATATCTTATTTTGTTGCAATTCAACAATTAACTTCTGAAATATACATCACTGCATTGTTTCACAAGCGGAGTAAATTTGGAGCGGACGACTTTGTAGCCAAATGACACAAAAAAATTTCATATTTTCAAAAAATTCAACATTATTTGAAGATCTGTTTTTTACGAACACATTTCATTAAGAAACTAGATGTGCTACTGAATGGCACAGACATTCTCGTAGCAAGATTCTCTAATTTCTTTGGTGTGGTCTGGCTTTAACGTCTTGCTCCATGCTCTGGACAGCTGCCATCTATCGTCGCCCAAAGTACTTTTTTTTTACATTATCTCAACTTTTTGCTTTCCTAATAGTACAACCGCAACATTACTTCAAAAACGTTAAAGAAGAGTAAAACCTCTGCCTAAATAGAAGGTTTCATAGAAAAAATTGAAGCCGTTTTTACAAAAATGACGATTAAGCATTACTGTAAATGCGAAATTTGAAGCTCTTTTTCACAGGAATTTTTTGCCTTTTCGAAAACGTTCATTTCAAATCATTTGAAGCACATCTACTAACAAATGCAATAATGCATACAAGTTGATGGAAAAGTGCATATTAACGGCGAGAGATATATTAAAAAATTACATTTGTATATTTTTGGTAAAATAAAAGAACACACCAAAATGAACTTTACGTCATATTGAACAGTGTCAAAAATTGGAGCAATTTTTGAGAAAATGGCGTTTGAGCGTTTCTGAAAATGCGGAAATTTTAGCTCATTTTAACAAACACTTGCTGAGAGACTTTTTGAGAGACTTTCGTTTTCGAGAGACTTTATTTGACATTATTTAAAGTATATGTATTCATAAATTAAATAATGACACCGGGAGCGGTACCTCAGTGCATCAACTGATGTCACTGCAGCGCCTCTGACCGGGAGGTCCTAGGTTCCAGTCCTGACGGCGACAGGATTTTCGACACTAGCTTTTCAGCTAGCTCGAATTCAGTCGCTGTCTGGAGGAGAATTCTAGCGGCCGGCTGCTCTGATCGGTAGTTTTTCGTGGTTTCTCCGATCAACACCAGGCGAATGCCGGAGCAGTACCCTACCAAACGGGCCTCGGACCGCGCGCGATCTGTCCTTCCCGTTCCTTGTCCTATCCTCTCCCCTTACACACTTACACTAACATGCACTACACTACCACATATCCAGGGAGACCGGTCAGGAGCTTAGAGCCTGTCCCGGCTGGGGCGGTGCCCCGCTGGTGGGAGAGTCCTGGTTAGGGGGAAACCCCGGTAGCCGACGGTAGGTCGGCGCCGGATCTCGCCATCCAGCGGGGAAGATCACTGCTATCTCCCGAGAAAAAAAAGCATGCACTACACTAACGAGATTAATGACCAGAGCAGCTGACGCGCCCAGAAACACGAACAAATCAATTAATCAATACAATAACGTGAAGGAATCGCTTCTAATATAAATATTAACAATGCGAGAGACAAGTCAAAAAAATAACATTTTTGTAATTTTTGAAAATACGAAAGAATCGAGCAATATGGCTATTATGTCATCGTATAGAGTTTGTTTGGCACTAACCCTGCCAACAATTTAAAGAAAAAAATTGGAACAAGTTTTGAGAAAATAATTTTAAACTAGTGATGCTACAGAATGGCACAGGCTTGATCGAAGACTTGATAGTGAGTTTCCAAATCAGTTTCGTCAGGTTTTCGGTTTTGTCTCCACATCTCCTCCCGGCAGGTTCCTATCGGCATCAAAAATAATTTGTTAATTTTTCGGTTCGCTAGTTGCAGAATATAACTTGTGGTGCTACAACAGAACATTTTTTGCAGACAGACTGACAGATATGCAGGCAGGCAGGCAGACAGACGGATGGACGGACGTTTTGTTTCAATAGGATTTTCGACATCAAGGAGCCACCAAACAGGGATTCTGGTTACACCACGAGTTAGAGGATATTTTTAAATTTAGCAACTGGATTTATCCTTTTTTTCGTTGAAAGAGCCCGGCAATTAATTTTTTGTGATGAAAATCGGCCTTTTTTTTTTGGGTAGCATTTCATAACTTTCTCTATACTACGTATATTACTCCGTATGTACGTACGTATACGAGAAAGTAAAAGTAACGAAGACAAAATTTTATCAAAAACTACTCCAAATTTTTTCTTTAAATTTTTGATAGGGTTAGTACCAGCATTGTGTAGTGAAGTGTTACCTGTGTTCGAACGTTTCGAAAACTAATTGTTTTGCTTTTATCAGGGTTGATTTTCATTCCGTTTTCAATATATAAGATCAATAAATCAAATCAAGTCATACGCTCTCTCCAGCTGTAAGTCATTTGTTGTTATTGCTCTTAACGGTAGGCGTCCGTTAAAATTCTTCGCAGACGCCTTTCTTTAACAACAGCTTTTCGTCTCCCTTTGGTGTCATTAAAATTAAAAGTTTTGAAGAGAGCGTCGAGACGTCTGGCCAAAATCCGTCCTCCACATCAGGTTGCTGGCGTTCACTTATTTTCGCGAGCCAAAGCGAGGGGGGGTGGATGGTGTACGGCGTGCGCGCATCCTCTCACGCAACCACTCGGCACGAGCACGGCCCAATTGTCACGCCTGTTCCTTGCGCACGCGACGCAAATCGGCGTTGCCCGCAGCTGCACCAGCCGCCTTCGGCATCTCTCGAACTGCCAATTCGGGTTGCTCAGCAATTAAGACGTCCGTCCGACATCAAACAGCCGTGTATGCGGGATTGTACTGTCACTGAAAAAGCAGAGCGATTCATTTAATATTATTTTGACGTTAAAGTGCCCATAGTGGTTTCAGCTCTGTGCCAAAGTAAATCAAGTGTGGCTGGCTTTTATTAATGGAAACTAAAATGCGTTCCTTCCCTAGCACAAACGTTTTATACCTGTAGGATGTATTAAAAAAATTATAAATGCAAACTGTGAAATATGAGACAATTACAAAGGCATATGGAGTATCTACATTTCACTATGAAAATATAGAAGGTAAGTAAATGGAACAATTTTAGATGTAGTAAAAGAAATGTTCATATCATTATTATAATCATAGAAGATTGGATAGAAAGATAGTTATACCGGCTGTGATAGCTCAATGACGACATTGTTGCTTCTGTAATCTTCTGAGGGTTTCTAAGGTCTGAGGGCCAACTGTGGCGGATTTTCCACACTAGCTACATAGATGGGTACAATTCAACCTTTGTCTAGAGAATAATTATACTTGCTGAATGCTCTGATAAGTAGTTTTCCACGATGTGTCTCCGATCAATAGCTGATGAATGCTGGAGAAATACCTTCATACACAGCTCATGGATCTTTCTTTCCTCATTACTCTTCCTCCATTGCTTCCTCATTTTTTGTTCCTTCCTCTCTCTTTACACACGCACACTTACGTGCACTACACTACCACACATATTGGGAGATCAGATCTTGACCCCGCTGGCGCCGTCCCGTGAAAGGGATACGAATCACGCGGGTTGATGTGAACAACTGCCGATGTTGACGCCGAATCACACGTTTCAGTGAGGGAAGAACACCGCCCCCCCACCAAGGATTAAACATGCACTAAACTGGCGGAACTAATAACCTCCGTAGTTCATGCTTCCTGTACTCCCTCACCTATAGCTATCTTCAGCCCTGTGTGACTGTCGTGCGCAGAACAGAGTTATTGATGTTTCGGCTTGCAGACTTCCTCACAATGAGAGTGAACGCTTACTTTTGTTCGTTGATTTTCCTTATTAATTAATACAAGGATACTTTGGTAACAACAGAACTAGCTTATTAGTAAAAATTATACCCATTAAAAATTACATAGGTTATTGGACTTTCTTGAGTTTGAATAAATAACATAAATTGTGTGTTTTCTTGTAATTCAAATCTTGAAAACTTACATTATATTCTTACAAAAAAGACTCAGAAACGTAGGAGCCTATCAGCGCTGAAGTGATGGTTACAAACTTTTGCCTCAGCACCGTGAATGTTTTCCAATAGGCTATCCTTTAGAAATTTAATTACCTTGTTTCCTGCTCTTAAAACTTTCTTTCGCCGTCTCCCAAACTTTCCAATATTTGTTACTTTTAATCGTACTATTGATTTTTTTGTATTCCTTTCTAGGTTGTCGCATTTCAGTTCTTCTTTATTTATTGGTTTGCTTTTCAAAATTTCAAAGTTAATATTAAAGCTATCTTTCTACACGAGTTGCAACTGAAATATTATTTTTAGAATGTACCAAAACAATCATTAACCAGTAGTACCAAGAAAATGAGCCGTGGCTATGCTGTAGTTTGTTTATATGTTTCCTGTTAGCAAATTTGTGGTAGTCCTCTGAACTTGAGAAACTTTTCTTTTGTTTTCTATTATGGACAATATGTAATATCTCTTCGTCTAAATGAAGCATGTAAACAATTTGATTTGTATATTTCAACAGGTCTTTACGTTTTACCGGTTGTTAATTTCTAAGTAATGATTTTCAAAATTATTACAGATTTTTCCTTAGATTTGATTTTATGCACGTTGAAAATCACATGATGAACGATTTTCTTGTCAGTAAGTAGTTTAAATTTTCTTCGCTTTCTTATCTTTCCAAGATCAACGTTTATTTTGAAGAATACAATGCGGTAGGCAAGCTATGAAAGTTAGTTCACTTTTTTAAAATTGAGGGACAGTTATTAACTGATAAGTGGGCTTTAAGAGGTATATTTGTATTAATTAGCTCTCTAAATATAGTAGATACAGAATTTACAACAATAACTTAATACTAACCTGTTTGTTTCTTTCGATGCTTCGAAAAACCTCTGCCGACATATTGCCTTTACCGTCATCTAGTGCCATAAATGGATCTGCCGCCTGTTGATACTGGCTGAATCCCCAGATACGGAATTTATAACAATTCTCATTTTTCCCACTGTATCAACGAAATGGTCTAAGGGACAGTGTTTTCAAGGACAGTATTTACATTTCTACACACCCATGCTTTCTTTTTAACCCGGTGATAAGGCGTTGGATGGACCATGAACACACCTCGGTACCGCTGGGGCCCGTAGACCTGAACTGAACGCACCCTGCTGACGCCCCGTTCTTAAAGGCGGGAAGGCAGATATATGGGAATTACCACAACATGTGCAGCGCGACCTTTTATTGTTTAATTAATGTTTTTATTAAAAAGTCATTACGCAGAGTATATTAATTAAATACATTTTATTATAAAAGTAATCTGAAATTATTTTCGTTGTTTTCTTTAATCATGTATTGTTACCAGAATATATAACCATATATTGAGGCTGCAAAAAGAACTTGA